>JAVSBS010019467.1:215032-228720 GCA_033124195.1 Coracias cyanogaster
AAGCAAAGGTAACACCATTTGTCTCTTTCTGGAGACCTTTTTCTGACAGTTCTGCTATATCCAGATGGAATTACAGACAAATTTGCAAACTGTTTCTCCACAACAGTTTGTCGCCTGGGCCTCCTGGTAATCATAAACGCTCACAAGAAGAAGCTTGAATGGGCTGGAGTCTTAACATTCTATGATTCTATAAAGGACCAAGTCCTACGTGCACATGTTGGGGGTACTCAGCCTACCTACACGGTGATGGCCACCAAGAGGTTTAGGAGCGCACGGCTTAGGCAAAAGCTAAGAGTCTTACCTGTGGAGTGTGAATGTTTCAGGGTGCTCACTCTAATACCAGTTCCTGCTTGCCCAAGCAGAAGAGCTGCCAGCATGTACTCCCACATCAGCAGCTCACTCAGCTTCTCTCTGAAGGACCTGTAGCAGCCAGGCATGGGACCTGCACATAGTCAGGGTGCTCTCCCTCATTGAAGGCTTTTTGCTATTTCAGTTTGTAAATGCTTGTGCCAGACAACAGCAGCCCTGCCTGCATGCACCATAGAGAACTGCAGCATGGGATGTCTCAGGGACTAAACACTTTGTAAGTTCAGACACCGCTAAGCTAAGGCAGTAGCTGTTGAAGGATTCCTTATTTCACTATTTTGTTGGGAATATGAGACACGGTGGGATTAATCTAATCTAAATTTTGACGTCTACCACATCGACCTAGTCACTCTTGATTCCCTTTTTAGTCTAGGCGTCTTTAGAACATGGTAAATTTAAACTGTTTTAGACGTCTTAAGAGGTGAAAATCACATTCTCCCCTTCTCCCCCAGACAGAAGAATAGGTCTGCATGACCTGTAAGCAGCAGATATCTGCTGTATGCACAGTGATGTACCGTTAGAGCCTGGATCTATTTTGTTTTATGTGACTACGTCCTGTGGAGCTAGCCCTAAAGATCACAATGACTCCTTCTGTCCTTAAAACCTATTAATCTTCTAATTAGAGCTAATTAAATTTAAATGCATTTTTACTTTTTTTCTAGACAACTATCTCTTTCATCATTAAAACACTGACATTTTTAAAATAAGCTCCCCTAATAACAAGAGAACATTAATATACCTTATTAGTATTCTTTTCTAATAGTAAGATCACAGGCTCGTCCAATTACACATTTTTATGCCATTAGGAAATGAAGTGTGAAGCTACCATCGGAACAGGCTACATGTAATGGCACGCTCCAGTCAGCACAAAGAACCCAATGTAAACAGAAACCCGCCAATTAAGTGACCCTTCTAGGTATCGGGGACCAGGGGAACACAGAGTGCTGGGAAATACTCCACCGCAGTTCATGAATTTTCTTTGAGTATACACGCAGAAATTTTGTATTAAACATCTGGGATAAAGTTGAGCGATGTAGGAAAGGGAGAACAACAGGAAGAAAGCAGGGGGTTGCTTAAGTAGGACATGCCTCCGCTCAAGCTTTCAGCTCTCTTTATAGCTCTTGTGAAAAGCTTACAGTGGCAGAAGACAACAGGAGATGTGCCATTTAAACACAGGTAGGCCATTAATATATTGTTTAGAATAATTGAAATGCATTGCATAGGATTACTTGCCTGCCAATCATCCCAGTTAAGCAGGTGTGTCATTGATCAGGATAGCAATTAAAAGGATTCCAGGGTATCAGCAATTTATTCTTAACAGCCTCAAAACTAATTGCTTTCAAGCACAGAATCAAGCTCAACATTCTTTACAAAAGAGAAAAGAGAGCATTATTGCAAAATTTCATGTTCTTTCCCTGTCTATAGTCTAAGCTAGACCAGCAGAATTTACAATACTCCAGAGCTCTAAAATAGGGACAAATTATTCCATCATTATCTGCTGTTTACAACAAGAAATTACAAGATAAAATGGAGTGACACCTGGTGTGTGTTTGTTTGGTTTTTTTTAATCTGAATTTGCAATGTCCCTGTAAGTCACTGAGCAATTAAAAACTCCAGAGCCAGCCCACACCAAGGCAAAGGCTCTGTGGCAGTAGATGGACAGTGTGGTGCTTTCCTGCAGATTCTTCAAGAATGAAGCGCAGTCCTGCAAACCCCTGAACTCTCAACGCTCTTCTGTACACCCCCGGTTTTGGACCGGTGGGACTCCCCACACTTACATGCTCCAGCTGATGTCCTTGGGCTCAGCACCCACTAACACCTAGATCTCATCTCTGAGCAGGTTAATTAGTTTGACTCTTGACTGCCTGTATTACAAGCACGTCAGCGAGTCTAGTGGTCTCTTCTGTGTCACTGTGCCCTGTGCAAGCAGGTGAGACCAAAAAAGAGCAAGGCATCGCACTCCAGGTAGCTCAGGGGCTCACGGGAGCTGAGTTGCCACAAGGACCCATTGGACAGAAAAAAACTGGATAATTACATGGGCAGACTGAGCAGGGCTGGTCTACGGGAACACCAAGGAGGCAGGTTTGGTCATAACCTCAGCTTCAGCACAAATGAGAAACCTAATAAACCTTGTTAAAGTTACACTGAGTAACCTTGGGCGTGCTGCAGTACATTGCTCTATGTTTTCCGAGTGGTTTTTTTTCCTCCTTTTCTGTCATTTTTTCTCTGTTCATATAGTTTTTACGCGTATGTATCAGCAAGGAAGTAAACAACAGATACCTTAATTAGAATATTTACATTTTTTACTCTTCTTATTGTTTTAACCCTGAAAACAGCATAAACTGAGCAAAGAAATTTAAAAAATATCTAAAACTTCTAAAAAGCACACTGATGTTATTTGACTCTTTATGTAGAGCAGCAAGTATTAATATTATTTTGAACTAAGCTTCAAATTTTCGTACAGAATTTCACCTTTCAGAAAAATCAAACATGCAGTACTATAGAATACATTCCCTATTTTAAAATATTTTTTATGCAGAGAGCATAATGTTTGCAGCTAGTTATAGGATACATTAATAACCTCCATATAGATATGCTATTTTACAAGCTACTCTTTACATAAGTTGCATTTTACTTCAAGTGCATTATTTCCTTCTACAGGATCTGCGGTTCCTAAAGGGACAGGGCAGCAGTGATGCAGACCAGCACACTGGAGACATTGAGAGCAAGAGAGAACCCTCTCCTTCTCAGTCCTTGGAAAACGCCAGGTCTCCGGCCAGTTCAGTCGAAAATCTCCAAATAGCTATGAAGAAAGTAAGGACTTTTCTGGTGCAAACAGCCCCAAAAGCCTGTATTCTGGCTTCCTCTCCATAACAACACCTAAACATCTCATTTCTCTTTCCTACCTGAATTTAACCTCCTCAGACCTCTAGACCGGGGAATTGCTAATCCCCCTGTTTTAGAGGTGAGGCCCAGAATGACTCACTCACCTGATAACACATCAGAAGCCCAGATAGATGCCTGAATGAGATTTGGAAGTCCAGAGCCCCAGGAGTCTACTGCCCTAACTCCTGAACATATAAACCTGGAGTGTTTTTACGGAGCATCTCTTCTTCTTCACCTGGGACTTCCCCTCGCAGTTCTGTTTCAGGTGCAGTCTTGGACAAACTGCCACGTCTCTCCCCCAACAACTCTGCCTGTAAAACTAATATTGCCATCCTTTTAAAGGCTTTGATATCCTGCCCTGATAGACGCAGTCCCTATTTATCCATTAAACACTATTTAGCATAGTAGACCCTTGCACCTGGAGCCAAGAAGAACATCCTATTAACCTGCTCCTAGCCTAAACAATAATAATTGCAATTAGATTTTAAATTGGCTTTTGCAGAGGTCAGTGAGGCTGCTGTGGGTAACAAGGGACGGAAAGTGCAAAACTAGCAATTAAAATAGACTCAGTCTCTCCTAAGAGAAGGTGCAGGAAGGTTCAGTATATAGACAGGCTGATTTTCTAGCCAGTGCAAATATCTTTTGTACATGCACATTTGGCAACTTAGCAGGTAAACAAATGGGTCAGTGAGTTAAGAAAAATTGTTGCTTTGCTCTGTCATTTCAGGAGGATAAAGGCTGCAACAGCCTGCATTTTAAGTAAATCAGACTCTTTCTACTTGCAACAGTGGAACTGTTTATTTACACAGCTTCATGGTTAAGCATTTGCTTAGAGAAAAAGCACAGCCGTAGTCCCTACACCAGCTTTTTTCTATTAATTTCACTTTGCTTGCTCTATGTGTAATGCAGCCGTTGGAAATCGTTCCATCTTGTTTGCAACTTGAATCATGTCTCTATTTTTAGAGCACTTGGAGCTACGCTATGACTTTACCAAATGGAAAATGCAATCACGTCTGTGTTATGTATAACAAAAGGGTGTATTCGCCCTAAGCCAGATGAACTGCATCATCAGAATTTTGGATGGAGTCAGATTTGGGGGATAGTAACAATCCTAGGGACTAGCCCTGCCAGCAACTTTGCTTCCCTAACTTGCATTAGCTGGAGGTTTGTGACAGTTCCCCAGAGAACAGCGCTGAGGCAGCACAGCGAGAGGACAGTGCCTCAAGAATGCACGAAAGCAAATTACTCAGTTCACCCACAGAGCGGATCAAGATTTGGTCTATTCAATGGGAAGGGACACAGTCAACGTGGAAAAAAAAACCAAACCAAACCAAACAACCCAACATATTTCTTTAGGAAGAGCATGTATACGATGTGGTTTTAACTGACTCACAGCTGAACTAGCACTGGCAGACATTTGAGAGGGTGAAACACTCCTCCCAAACTCCACGGGGGCTGAGTTATGCCACTGGGCAGCATTTGCACATCATGAATTTCCCTCCCAGAGGGTCACATTTATTACTTCTGCCCTGCTCTGGCGGCAATTCACATTTACCTTCCAGGCTCTGCATTTAACAGAAATGAGCTAACAGAGACACTGAAGGAAACATATGGCAGTTCCATGCATATGGAAAGGAGAGGTATGACTGCGAGCATACTGCGTGCTGTTGCTATTGGAGCCCCTCAAAAGACCTATACACATGCAGTAGGTTAACAGGAAATCTAAGCTGTTTGTTTACATGCTAGTTTTCAAAGATTCTTAAACTAACAATTACTAGCTGTATTAGGCAAAGCATTCTAGATGAAAAAAAAGACCAACGTTCTTTTTAAATACTTAAAGCGTGTAAGTATACAACATGCCTTTAGGGATGATAATAGGCATAAGGTAAATATACCTACATGCATCTAGTCTAGTTTTGCTCTCATAGCAGCTTTATACCAGTAAAATTTCATTGATCCCTGAGAAATTGCTACAGATTCAATGAAAGGGAATCCTGAGAAAGAAGAAGCAGCCAGTGAACATTAACTGCCTTAAGACTGGTACATGATATTTTAAAATGTCATAATAAATACCCACAGAAGCCACAAAATCCCTTGCAAAAGGAATTCTGAATCATCTACATGTGGGACAATTGTTCCTCAGTAGAGTGGTCTCCCCTCAGTGGAGAAACTGTCAGCATACTATTATAGATCTCTGAAAATCATTAAATCTCCATATTTACTGGAAATACGTTAGTGAGAAAACACCATTCTATTTCTCCAAGTGTCTTTTGAACATAATAGCTTTTTTTTTCTGAAAATGAAATTCCCAAATCTGCTAAGAAATTACTACAAAATGTCACATTTCTGTAATTAATAATGCAAGTCATTCCCCTACCCAAACCCATAAAGAAATCAAGAATACAATTGAAATGTTGTTTGCTGGCAATATGTGTTCTACTTCACAGCAGCAGTTGTCACAAAAATACGTTTGGTGTTAAGAGAGACACTACGGGCTTGGTTTATAAACAAATTCTTGCTGGTACAATTGACATAAATCAAGATAACTACATGATTTACATCAATTGCATTAGACCAAGTTAACTGCTATTATCAAGCAAAACCATTCCATTCTCCTAAATGTTGCAAAATGAAGAAAAGCAATTCACATCAGGCAATTCGTAAGCATTTCCTGGTTGTTTGAAAAGTTATGCTCCCACTTCTAGAAATGCTGCAAAAATATTTGGCATAACATCACTCCACCACAGAGTAACTTTGCTCCGCGTCAGTTATAATCTGGCCTTAGCACTTTTCAGCAATTCCGATGCTCTGCAATTAACTTTGCCTCTCCTTCCCCATGTGGGAATAAAGGGCAGAAGGAGCAGGTTAAGCTATGGACCCAGCCATTTTCCCACTTTCTAAATGGAACCTGTGCATACCAGCACAGCTGTGGCCGTGATAAGATGTTAGGGATGAGAGATCCATCAAAAACATGAGTGTTAAAACAACCTTCTACAGAAAAGGAGACCCATTTAGAAAAAAAGTTATTAGCATCTTCCGATGCTGTGTGGATTTGGGTGAGTATCTGATGGCGTGAGGTCGGCCCTCCTACTCCAAATGTTAGACTGCTCGCAGGCAGAGACACTGTAAAAGGCTGTCTGCAACCAAACCTCCTCTATTTGGAGACCACATTGATCCACTTCGAAAGTTCCCAGCACAATTTGGTGGATCTCACAAAGCACCATCACTAGGCAATCATTTTGTGGGCTCCACCTTATTGTTTAAGGCAAGTTTTTCTGTGCTATATCCACCGTCTACCACTCCTTCCCTCTGGGTGTTGAAATCTGTCAACATTTCTTACGATGGAGGCAAACAGTTTTATTTCTACTTGACCCCATGGCAAAAATTGTGTTGCTTTCCTTCACTGCCATTAAATTCCTTCTCAGCATCCATTTGCTTCATAACAAAACCAAACCGGTAGTTGCCAGGAATCTTGTCCATTGCAACAGATTTCAATTCTAGTCCACGATTGTACCAGATTTTCTTTTCAAGGGTATTTGAATTGCATTCTAAAGGCACCTAAAACCTTCGATACCTGTACTATGTACAACCACAACAGTAACAAAAGTGGTGTGGTTAAAAAAAAAGCCACGAGCGTCCTCTGTTTCAGAGCCCAGACATAGCAAAGGGGATCAGGAAAATGTACGTGTGCATTACTATTCGAAGGGAGATGTGGCACAGTTGGAAGAGGATCCCCCCTCAGTCTCCTTTTTTGCCTCCTCTCTTTAGTACTTCTTCTCACCATTTTACTGACCCACCACTCACTGCCTTCTGACACTCTCACCAGCAGAAAACTATGTTTTAGAAACATGTATCATCCCTCTTGTCCTATTGTCATATTTGATGGAACTGTTTTGACTTATAAAGAGCACCATGTGCTGATGATTCCTGTTAAGACTGTGCCTACATTTTATAGATGGAACAAGACAATAGGAAACATTCTTATATCATACATAGTTAGCCTTTGGCAACTCAGCTCCTTGGATTAGGAAGTTTCCTAAAAGAACTATGCACCTATTTCAAGGAATGATTTAAAAAAATGATACTTTGTAGAAAAGATGCTTAAGAGGTAAAATTTTCCTGTATGGAGGAATTTTCTGCATGTAGGGAAATGATACCAGGTAGGAATCTAGGTTCAGCAAAGGCTGGTCATGTTTGGACAGAGAAAAGGTTTCTACTTTTCAGAAAAGAGGATTATTTTGAAAAATGTTCAAACGATCCAGTTTTACCCATTGCCAGTGAAGGCAGACAGAAAATGGTGTTTAAGGATAAACATATCTCTCTCTCTCTCTGTGCATGTATGTATGCAATCAAATTAATCCTTGAATTACTCCTTTGACGTCAATTTTGCATGATTCATGGCAAGACAACAAAGGGAAAAGTAACTATTTGTTTGTAATTCAGAAACATGAGAAACCTGATTGTAATAAATGTACTGCCTTATAGTCAACATGCCTGTATTCCCATTTTGAGAAGCACATGCTTTTGGAGCCTCAGCTTTTGCCACAAAGAGGATACAAACCTCGCAGAGGAAATCACTAAGACTGGAACACACCCAGCAAAACCAGAAATCCCATACCCGTTGAACGGGAATCCCTTGCCAAGTGAGCGGGGAAGTTAAAGCCCTGATTGGTCAATGCTCAAGTATTCATCTTGCAGATTTTTGAGCTGCCTATAGAAATGATTTAAAACAGCTATCAGGAGGTGCCTTTGTGAAAGGAGGCCATATAATATTGCATCAGTGCTAACAAAGAGGTACTGCTGTCAATTTTACACTATTCCCACTGCATCTCATCCATGGCTTGTGTGAGGTATTTTTCGTTTGTGTAGCGATGCCACATAGAAGCTCCAATCAGTTATCTGGACCCCACTGTACCAGCCATCAAATGGACACAGGCAAAAGATTATTTCTTTCCTACAGAATTTGGGGAAGGAATCCAAAGCAGAAGATTGACCTAAGGGAGGAAAAAGTGTTTTAAAAACCCATCGAAACCCAAACACACATTCTTCAAAATGTTAGTTGTCATTCTTCCATTCACTTTACTCTGTTCTGAATGCTTAAGTTTCTACAGTCCAAAAATCATCTGATAAATCTTTTTGTTTTGCATAACCCATAATGCGTTTGATAGACCTAATTACGCTCTCCCCCCTTCACAAATCTAGGGTAAATTAGTTAACTAACTCTTGGTTTAACCAAGTCTGAAAGTTATTCAGAGCAACATCACTTTCAGAGCAACATCAAGAGACATTCCGTATGAAATGGAGGTCATGTGGACAGCAATAAACAAGAACATTTTGCAAACCTATGAAAACATTAGGAAGCCAAACCCCATATAAAATGAAGGAGGACAGATGGTTTTACAAGGCAAACTCATTGGTAGAAGGAACAAACAAGAAACATTAGTTGTGGTCGTAAAGCAATCGTGGTATTATATTATTAGCATGTGGGGTTAACAGTTATGGTTAACCATTACACCAGAGGAAATAGTTCTAATGCCAGAATACTTAAAATCAGCTTTCAAATGTGCTCTGGTCAAGATAAAACCTATCAGTAAGTATCAATCAAACAACCTCATCTGAATTAGCTAATTGTGTTCACAAAAGACTGATAAACATTAAACTAGCAAAATAAAGGTCAGTTTTAGGGAAGTTTTCAAACTATTAACAGAGACATCTTCCTTTTTTTTTTTTTTTTTGCCTTTTTCAAACAGGAACTCAATGAAAGCTCCATCTGTGTAAGAAAAGAACGTTAGTAAACATAGATCAGAATCAGGACCTAAGTGGATTTCAAAAATAGCAGAAACTAGAGCAGTTAAGAGGCAGGACTGATGGAAACAAATAAGAAATAAACCCTCATCACTCCTTGGAGCTCTAGGTCAATACAGAAGACCATGTATTTAGGCCACTAGATGTGCAAGTTCGTATTTGTTAGAGAGCTGAGAAACCTCTTGTGCACAGTGGTAACAGCTCTTATCCTGGCTGGGGTTAGAACCAAACAATTCTGTTCAGTGATTTTACTTTTCAGCTCAGTCTTTTCTAGCTAACTGCACTTTCCGAAGCTAACAATGTATTTTTGCAGAGAGCGTCTGCTTCTAGCAGCGATAACGCTCCATGTTTAGAGTTACTACCAAGGATTGGTGTGCAGACCGAGATCACTGATCAATCCTGTGTGCCACATCAGGGGGTGCAGAAGCGAAAGGCAGCACCTGTGGGGAGGAGCGGCCAGGACAGGGGACCCTGAACTGACCAGTGAGGGATTCCAGCCCATCGACTTCATATTCAGTATAAAGCTGAGGGATCACAGGGGTCAAGCTCTCGGCCTCTTGCTTTGCCTGGGTTCCTCTTCTTTCAATGGCTGGCAACCAAGGAGGACTCTGTCCATTCTGCTTTCAGTCCCAATTCATGTGTTCCTGAATCCAGGTCCAGAATCCAGGTCCTGAATCCAGCTTCTGTCTGTCACTGAGCCCGGTCTGGGACTTCCCCAGTACCTGCTCCACAGCATCAGTGGTGACAGTGGCATAATTTTCATCTGGGGGGGAGGGTGGAGGGGCAGGGTGTCGATACTGGTTTTGTATATATTTGTATACGTTGCATTATTGTTATCATCATTAAAGCTATTTTAGTTTTCTCATCCAGAAGCCTCTCTCTCATTCCCTTTCTCTCCCATTTGGGAGGGGAGGAGGGCCAACAGAGATCTGTAAGTCTCTCTCCCTTATTCCTTTTTCTCTTCCCCTTTTACTGGGGGGGAAGAGGGGATAACCGAGAGCGGATGGACCCTAAACCTTGACAACTCTGAATGTCCCTTCTTGCTTAAGGAAAGAGATGGCCTCAGGCAAAGCAAGAATCCCAGTGTCCATCAGGCTTTGTGGGCAGGACTTGAAGGTCCTAGGTAGTGTGCAAGTACACACAGGATGGATCCCTTCTGTCCCAAGAAGCTTAATGTGAAATGTATCACCAGCTTTTGATTAGCAGCAATTGGAGCTGGTTTATAATTTGAGTCAAAAAATGCCTGAAAAATCCTATCTTGCTGGGCGTTTTATCTTTTATTGCAGAAAACTGAAACAGCAGCAGCAAATAAACCTCGTAACAATTCCATTTGGAAATCACAAGTTCAGCAAAAATGAAGAGATACAACAAATTATTGAAGTTATCAGGTTTGAAAAGACCTTTATAGGGAGTCAAGGTGAACTAGAGGTGTAAATAAGTTTTTACAATTGAATTTTTCTAAGAAAGCTTTAAAATAGACAACTTACAAGGTGAGGACAAAACAAAAATTTAGAATCTCATTTAACCATGGGGATTCAAACTGGGCAACGAGGCTGCTCACCTCTGGGACAAATCCTCCCACTTCCAAGGGAAAATGCTAGAGAGCAAGAAAGAGACGTGTTGCAGCAGCAGGTGGACCACAGCCATGCCTACGAAGATGCCAGAAGGCACTGAAAGCCTGCTCCTATAGATCAAAATGGATGCAAAAACACACGAGGACCAAGACATACACTTAAACTTCTTCTAACATTTTCAGTGGCCTTAGTGGGAAGGAGAAATGTGTAAGAGAGGTTGTCCATTATATCCACAGCAAGAACACTGGTGTGATGTGGATGATGACAAAGGCCATGTCTATGCTCTCTCGGTCCACAAACTCAGGTAAAACAGGCCGTCACTTCTTCCTTTTCCCCCCATCTCGAAATTAGAATAGTTTAGATTGGAAAAGACCTCTAAGGTCATGAAGTGCAACCATTAACCGAGCACATCTTTCAAATACCTCCAAGGATGGTGACTCAACCACTTCCCTAGGCAGCCTGTTTCAATGCTTGATAACCCCTTCAGTGAAGAAATTGCCTCAGAACACGTGATATTTTGGTAATACCAGTGAAAGTGACAGTCTAATGAAAAACTTCTCAGACCTTCAGACATCATTCCAAGACTGCTCTGATTACCTCTACTGCAAACAGTGAGTCACCAAAGAACTGCCTAAAGAACTCAGCTTTTGCAGTATGTGAGCCTTCCCTTTTCTCCCCACTCATCTGTGCCAGCAGGTTGATTTTCTCCTCAATCTGGACTTAAAAAAAAAAAAGACATCAATTTACTTTTTTGAATACTAACACAACCCAATGGGAGAATCAGGCAAGAAGAAAACTGCAAGCTTTTCAATCTCCTATTGTAGAGAAGTGTGCTGGAAAGACATTCATAAAATGAAATGAATGTAAAGAGCACATCCAAGAGCGCAGATTAGTGAGGAATGCATGTGCTAGGATTTGCATAATTCCAGCTGGTTGGTGGAACATTTCATATTAACAATAATGCTAAAAATAATGTATTTTGAATATACTTGAAAAGACTACGCTTAAGCACCGCTGTTTTCTTCACAGTCAACGGGTGCGTTACAAGAATCAAAGGCAAATGCAGGGCAGGAAAATTCATCCTCGAGTGAGGTGGTTGCAGACAGCACTGCAAACAGCCACAGCTATTGCAGTGAAAAACGCCAACATCCACAACCAAACAAGACAACGTTCCTCCACCTACTCATCCATAATCCACTAGTGCAAGAATCCAGACATTAAGATCTTGTTCAGGTGAAGTTCAGACCTGTTTGATAACGGGTCTAAATTAAGCATTCCAAGGCTGAGAGACTCATGAAACTATATAGTCTTAAAAACTCACATGATTTCAAGGGTCTTTAGTTCAGTGCCTCAAAGCTTTGAACTGCTAAAAAGATACTCTTTTATGCTTTTAGTTTGCTCTCTTTAAGGCTCCTCTACCTCTAGTTCATAATTTTATTTCGTGTCTTTTGATGTGGAGTTTTCTTAAAGCCCAGCTCTTTCAGTGATGTGTTTATGTAAGGATTTCTTTTTTTGCTTTAAAATATAAACCCAGATGCTCTTAGCCTTCGATATTGAGAAGTTTTGAAAACATCAGTACGCTGAAGATAAAAGATCAAGAACTAGAAGGCAAATAAAAAGAATGCACATTTTGTCTTAAAGCCCGATATTTTTTTCAGCCAACATCATGATGTTTTTGAAGTATAACATGACTTATAAAGGTTGGAACTGGAGAAAAAAAATACAAAGTAAATGCCTTTTCCTGCAGTCATGAAGATACTTGTGTAACCATACATACCAGTATGCCCAACAATTCACATTATTCACATGCATAAATGTGAACGTGTATGAATATCCACAATATTGTGGAAAAAGCACTTTTTGCTGACTCAGGCTGGTTTTATTCATTTTTGTTTCTATGTATTAAAAGTGAGTATCAGCCTTGAGGATGTAACCATGGCTCAGCCAATAGACCATCCAAACCATAGATTGGAAGCATTGCATGTAAATGTGCAGTATGAAGAATAAATAGAACTTCCACCGAGCTCTGTAGTTACCATATGCCTAAACCAATAAATAATATAGGGGCAGTGGCCTGGGAATAGAAAATATCAATTACATAAGGCTGAAGTTTGGGTGATAAGGTGACAAAAAGAGGAAATTCTCGAATCAAAAATCTCCTGAAAGACTATGTTAGCAGCCTCCATTAAACTCAGAAAGACCTAGTTTGCAAGTCTGACTTGCGAATGAACAGTAGATATGTGACCAACTCATTCATAACTCAGCTTTAATTTTTCAGTATGTCAGTATCTTGATTTTCAGTCCCAGAGCACCTACAGCTCCACTGAAGTAGCAGAAGATGTGAGAACCGAGCCTCTTTGAAAATTCAGCTAAAGGCATTTGGAGTTACGAACAAAATGCAGACTCAGTTGTATGCCTCTTACTGTATGATCATTATGACTACTCACAAATCAGGCACACAGTTGCACACACGGTCTTAGTCACATGGGGGAGAGTTTCAAAGACACATCATGGGGATGATAGGAATCCAACTCCCCATAAAAGTACATACCTTTGAAAAGCTCACCCTGGGCTTCGAACAGCTTTTCACAATGGATCTCTTCTAGGATGTGGTGGTAATATAAATCATTCCTTACGTATCACTGGATAATAACTCAAGTTTATTGAAAAAATGCAGGTTTTTTGTAAGAGAACGGAAATTTTGCACGTCGCTCCTGGGAAACATATGTTGCAACAAGAGCAAAGATCATGCAAGAGTGAAAAAGAAATATAACTGCTACACTACTACATGAGGGACATCTCATTTTAGTCCCCTAGTAAATCACAGAATCACAGAATGTTCGGGGTTGGAAGGGACCTCTGGAGATCATCGAGTCCAACCACCCTGCCAGAGCAGGACCATACAATCTAGAGCAGGTCACACAGGAATGCATCCAGACAGGTCTTGAAAGTCTCCAGAGAAGGAGACTCCACAAACTCCCTGGGGAGCCCATTCCAGTGCTCTGGAACCCTCACAGTAAAGAAGTTCCTCCTCATGTTGAGGTGGAACTTCCTGTG
>JAVSBS010019467.1:236465-255700 GCA_033124195.1 Coracias cyanogaster
AGTTCTGACTCAGATTAATCTGAGTCAGAACTAGCATAGAGCAGAGCCAGGACTAAGAACATTTTCCATCGGAGCAAAAAGTGATGTCCTAACGCAGCGATGTGACACCATTACAAAGCAGCCTCTGCATGGAACAAGAGATGCCTGACACAGACTCCACTCTGAGTCAGGAAAACAATGTAGTGGCACATCTGTGTTACTGGAGCTGCATCACCATCCAAACATCCTTTACGCCCCCAAAAATCTTACAGCAGAACTGTCGTGTCCACACCCCTGACCCAACCCCTCATTCCCCCTAACCCTCATTGGTTTGTCTGTAGGGTAAAATATTTCTCCACATCAAGAAGAACTATGTTCCTCAAGTTTTAAAGAATTACACAAGCAGGGTGTATGGGCTTTAAGACCAGAAAGAATGACTAGAACATCCAGTCTGACACTCTTGAAACAAAAGAAAGAGTGCTTCATCCGGATACACAATACAAACAAAAACACCAAGAGGCAGACTTACATCACACGCTCTCCTAGTCATCATTTAGCTAATCTTTAGACTTTTAGCCTCTTTAATCCTCCCTCCTAAATTAATACCTGTAGCTCCCAATTATTTTAGTAGCAGGCTCTCTGCAGTGTACCATGTAAAGAAAATTAATGACCTTTAAAATAGAAAGTTTACTTACACAGACACTAATTGCTATTGTAGCACAGATGAACCATTAAGCAGGCCCATGAAATGTTTTACTCAAGCATCTAATTCCAGAGAAGGTAATATTTTACTCAAATCCTTGGATAAAAAAAGGTCAAACACAACAAAGTTCCTATTGGAGAAATAACCTATTCAGGTCTATTTGCTAAGAACTACAAACAAGTTAACCATATATATCATTCAGTTCTGAATCCCATTATGATCATATGGCATAAACCTGATTGCAATTACAGTGTCTTAGGCAGAAGATGTCATTTTAAGTAGAGAATCACTACTCTGAGCAAGTTTCACGAACGATTCTCATTGATTATCATTTCCAATTAGAAGACATAAAAGCATTAAACGGCCATGTTGATGTTGGAAGTGACCTTTCACCCGGACTTTCCCTAGCAGATGAGGGTTAAATTTACTGTGACAGCACCTAACCACGTCTAGTGGGCCTGTGATTTGATGGGAGCGGTATCACGCCAGCAGCAGGCGGAGTTGGTAAAACCATAGCATGCAGTGTTTGTATCAGAAGTATGCTTATTAGTATCCTAGGGAGTTGGAAAACAGGCATTTTCCAATTACCTACTTTACATTTCAGTAGCTAAAAAATGACATATAGCTATACCATTACCTGCAAAGGGGTTTTTCACAGGAACACACATTTTTTCTCTTTCATATTTTTTTTCTGCTTAGTGGATTTCACCTGTATTAATTTCAGCTCCGAAATGTTAGCTTTCCCAAAAACAACCAATAACCACAGGTAAGCAAATCATAGGTAACATCCTCCTCTCCAAACAAGGAAAACATTGTATTTCTCTAACACAGGGCTACCTCCTCCCATTAGCACAGCCACGTGAAATTAAATATAAAAGTTCTAGTGAGTGATTTTTTTACTAATCCTGTGTAACACATTTTGCCAACGTGTCAAAAAGAAATATACTTCAGTCGCTGAATACAGAATGGAAATTATTTACTTTGTAATCCAAACTTCTCTATTTACATGAAAATAATCTTGCTGCAGAGAAATTTTAGGATAACACCAAAAATTAATGGAGTCCAATGGCATAATATACTAAATGGTTTATTTTATAGCCATCATTACATTAGATCCAAATACAAGACATACGCTCTTACTTGCAGTACATTTTAGCATGCAAACAATATTTCAGAAAAGCGCAACAAGTAAGCATCAGAAAAGGGCTTTTCTAGAAGTACCATCCTCCCTAAAACCTGTCTTTGCACAGAAGTCTTACTTTGCTATTAACGTTACTTATCTCAGAATTAAAATTCATCTTCCCATAAGAAAGACTGTCAAAAACATCTTGGCTGTAGAATGAGATGTGCATCACCTTTGTTTTATTTCTTTGCCGGCATTTTTTTAGCACAGCTTTGTTTTATATTGATTTTACTAGGGTCCTAGCACTCAGCACTGTTTGTTACACTTGACTCTCTACAGTCTGTCCATGAAGGAAACGAATCGTAACAGCTTTTACTTACAGGGCCCAACTTTCTAATGCCAGCTGTAAGGCTCATGCTTCCATCCTCAGCATCACCCGGCACAGAGGCCCTTCCATTAGGCTGTGCTACTAGCCAGTAGTCCTCTGGAGAGCTCTACTTCCACCAGCACACATGAGCTGCCGTGAGCGCCAGCTGGGAAGAAAAATGCATTGTCCTATCTCTTTAACAGAAGAAGTTGCTCCCCAGTGCGGCTGGAAAGCTGTGCTCCCTTTGGAGCCAGCCAGAAGACAGCAGTTCATGATCACCAGGAATTACTTTCTTGATGCTTTCATCTTCCATTAGCTGGAAGCAATATTTTAACAAACAGAATAAATTTTTAAAAGCTGCCACTGCCATATAGCTGGGGCAATATCATTTTCCCCAGGCAGCTGCTGGGCCTCCCAGGGCCAGGACTCCAGGAAGGCTGAGCCCTCTCCTGGCAGCCACACCACCATGGGCTGGGAAAACAGATCTTCCAAACCTTAGGTTGAACCACCTCTCCAGAGCTAGCTGAGCTTTTTAAATATCTAGGCTTTTTGCTGAGCGTCTAAGAGGTAAGCACCATTTACTGCTGGGACTTCCACAGTTTTCAAAGTCTTGGCTCCTCACCACCAAGTGTGGAAGTACAAGGGTATCAGGCTCTTCTGCAAGGAATATCTTCAGATAACAGGCTCCCCTTCAGCCTGCCAGATGCAACTGTGAGAACCTGTCTTTGATTTACTGAAATCAGAGCAAATCTGAAGTGTTTCCAATGAAATATTTTTGAAAAATCTTTTGACCACCTCTCCTCCCCCATCAACCCACCAAGCCGACCTCCAGTTGACAGTGTTCGATGAAGCTGTGTCCTCAGAGATCCTCAAAGACAGACTAGAAGAAATGGAGGGGAGGAGAAGAAAACAGTAGGAAAAAAGTCAACCCTGACTCTCTCTTGTCCAGTGCCTGACTCTCATTTACATTAATGAAGAACAAGAGAATAATACAAAAAAAAACCAAAACAAAACTACATCCTCTGTACACGGAAGGCACTTCTCAGCCTTTGAATACGACTGGATCATTGTCAACAGCCTGTAACCCTGTGGAGTTCATGACAGTACAGTGAGAAGACTTGGCGCGCAAACCAGGCCACAATAATGAGGAATGGCAGATTTGCATGTCAGGTCTTTCCACCAGAGCGCAATCAGTCTGCTGATATTGTAGGCACGACGAAGGGTGGCAGGACGGGAGGGTAGATTATAGTGACAAAGTTGATGATGAAATGCCCTTAGACTTAATTTGTGACCTCATTCCATCATGAACAGCAAAGAGTGAGAGAACTTGCGTTGATTCCGTGGATCAACCAACCTGGCAGGGCTAGTGGAGCACGTGAGACAAAAGAAATAGCATACGGCACACATTCTTGGGCTGCCACAATTTGCAGCCTGCAGCAGCGGCACAGAACATCCAGGTAGCAGCTGGGTCCCTGAACAACCTAGCTGCCTACCTGGGGAGATGATTAAGCTTCTTCCACAGGTAACAAAGCAGCAGCTGCTGACTAAGGAGAGCAAAGAGGCAGCAACAGATATCCTTAGTGTCTGCTGCAGAGCAGTAAGCAACGAAAAGGCAAGAACCCACATGAAAAAGAAGTCACTTTCCAGATCTCTCTTCTGTGTAGCACACAGCTCTCCAAGCTGAACTGAGACCAGCCCAGAAGCGCTGGTTAACTCTGGACTGCAGTTTTTCCTGTTGCCTCCACAAATTCAGCTCAGGAGCCTGATTCCAGGCTTTCCTCCTTTAATCAGTAAAATATAGATCCCTTTAAGCTCTAGGAACTGTGTCCGAGAGTCGTCTTCATATGTCTGAGACACTAGAGTCACGAGGGTGAGGCAGCAGGATGAGAACAGATCCTCTTTGTTTTGCTCTGTCTGCATTGTGTATCTATGGCTATTTACAAAGGGACCCAAGTTCATTTGATTAGCAGGTACAACCACGAGCAAACCACCTTGTCCTATGATGCACCTTCCCAAGGACCAAGCATTAAGCAACACTGAAAGTTTTCCAGGCCTGTCCTACTTCATACTCTGGTATGAAGACATACCCGACAAAGGTACTTTCTATTATCCAAGTGTACGGGAGAGACACTCACCTTTACAGACAAATTTGTGGCATTTGCTCCCTAGAAACACTGAAATGCCGTGATTCAAACTCCTAATGAGATTGTAACAGAGTCTGCTGTAGCTTTTAAGGCATAACCAGACATGATGAGCTTTTGGAAGAAAACGGGTACAACTGTGGTAATCTGCACAAGAACATGAAATTGCTACTGGAGATCTACCCAGCCAGAATCCTGCAACTAAAAGACTGCACAAGCAGCTGTATATGGGAAAGATATCAGAAAAAAAAAAGTCATTTTGACCTCAGTAATAGCAGAGCAGCTTGAACCAAACAGGCATTTAACTTTTCCACCATTCTTTTTGGTTTTTAAACCCTACCATTGCAATTGGATACCCTTGTTATCGACATAAACAGGTGAGCTACACTACTGCTGCTGGGCTTTCTAAGCCCTTGCACCATCAAGCTGCAGAGCTCTTTCCTTCTCTTTCACTCAAACCTCCCTTCTTCAGTTAAGTCAAGCCTAAGCCTACCCTGCACATATCTCTCTGTTCCTCTAGAGTCCTGTTAATCTCTTGCCCTCAGCGACAATGAGTTCCATCAACAAGTAGTTCACCTCATGGCAGAACATTTCTTTTTACTTACTTTTGACTTTGCCACTTTTAAGCTTCACTGAATGCTCCTTATTCTTCCCTGAAGGCAGCACAGTATTTTTGGCTTTTCAGAGCCTACACCTTCATTGTAACCTTTTATCATCTCATTTGTGATTCATCTGATTCATTTTCTCTCCAAGGTAAACAGTCCCAATCTTCTCAATCTTGTGCTATATGAAAGTTTTTCCTTGTCTGTTTAAAAACTGATTTAGGTAAACAGTTAAAAATTTACTCTGCTAGCTTAGCTTATACCTATAAATTACCGGTGCATATTAAATTTGTATTAGCCAGGTGTAACTGAATTAAGTGTATCCACACAGGATTTTTCACCAAATTCCTAAAGTCAGTTTAAAATCATACCTTTTGTTAAAGCAGAGTAAATGGAAGTGTAGTTAGGCCATAGCCAGTTTCTGATCCACAATAACTTCCAAGAAGAATTCAGACGCTGCTTTGGGAAAGGGTATATTTCAGCAGACCGCTCAGAGATAGTAACCTTCATTACCCTGAAATTCATGAAGACCCCACGCATAGCAGGGAGTAATTATTCTGAAATATTTTCCATCAGCGACACAGGGATTTGTTACAGAATTAACATGTTTTATCTTGATAGCACCTCCATTTATGGGAGAGAGTTCATTGCCTAAGCAAGGCAAACTGCTATTAAACCACGGATTTTAATTCAGCTGCAAGTGAGCTGCCCTACTGTACTCAGAACACAACGAGAGATATAATGAAATCTGCTATAAAAATTAATTCTGAAAATATCAGATACAAGCATTGTTAACTTTAAACAAAGATTATTTGGTAGTTCATTCCAAGGCTCAGCTGCATTCAAAAATCCAGTGAAAACAGGCTTTTACACACAGACACACACACATATTTGCTTGTGGAATAAAATTTTTAAATTATGGCTATTAAATGCACGGTATTTCTTCATGATAGCATTCATTGTTATACTTGTAATAATACATTTAACAGAGGAAAAAAAAGAACAATTTATTGAAAAACTGCCAATGGATTGTAATAAAAATTACTTTCCAATAGAAGGCAATGTCCTTATCTACTAGTCTACAAAGCGCTTGAGTATTTCACAAGGAATTTAGAAGCACTATTTTGCAACAGAAACTTAACTGGAAATTACAAAGAGGCAAATAATTCTAAAAAACAAATATACAGGCCACTGAGTTGAAAGAAAGTCATTTCCCACATTGAAATCTATTATACATGCCTACAAATTTTCCTGCAAGTCAGACTTGGCTTATTGTGTCTTTTGCCTTATTTAATTAAAAATGAAAAAGACGGAAGAACACCTACCCCCCCTCCATTTTGCCTATTAAGTTGTTGCTGCCAAGGGGACCCTCATGACAATGTTTCCATAGAGGCTGATCACAGAGGAGAGGTGCGCACATAAACACAAGAAAACTAACGCTTAGGTTAGGGAGAGCAGCCACTCAGCCTGTCTGTCAAGTTCACCTCCATCCGCAGGGTAATTGCTGTACTCTCTGGAAAGCTGACTAGACCCATCATGATCTCAGAACACTAGTTATCCCCTACAGAATCATTTCTGAAATTGGCAAATAATACCGCTAATATAAAAGAAGAGAATGTCAGATAATTCAGCCTCAGAGAGCTCCCTTTCACCGCATGCAGAGGCTTGGCGAAAGCCGCTGGAATACACACAGCCGGTCCTGGTGACGGCTACAGCTGTGGTCCTTGCAGAGATGTCGCTTGCTCAGACTTCTTGGTGCACGCCCCACACGTGTGTGCCCTCGGCACTGCCCTATAACCTTCACTACCCTTTTCCCGCAGAGAAATACGCCAGCGGCCTCTGGCCCTCGGCTGCTCCACGCCAGCAGGACACGCTGCTAAACGGGCAGAGCTGCTGTGGGAAAAGCTTTGCACAGAGCCCCGTTGAGCTTCAAAATGCCTTCCTGCCAGCTCACTTCCCCTGCCTAACTCCACTATCTATAGCTTTCAAATGCCTCCCCTTCATAATCACACCTCCTACTATTTTGAAGACTATTTTGTGGGAACGCTGAACATATTTGTTGGCTCACTGGCCCCTAACACACTGACTGCTCATTCAATAACATTCACACAAGACTGGAAAAGACTTGTCATCCTCTTACTATCTGGCACTCCATTACTAGCTTACTGCTGTTTTCCTCTGCAGTACAGGTCCAAATTGGATGTCAGACACAGAAAAATGCCAGCAAAATCTCCGGTTCACAGTCAGGGACCAGTCACCAAGGCACAGTCCAAAACCAGACACATACTGGCACATTACCATTAACACAAGGTTTGCCATCAGTAAGCCCTTTGCCATTCATCTTTTTGTCAGTGACGACGGGGAAAAATAGGGTTATTACAACATTTTTAAATACCCGCGAGGTGCTAACATCCTAGAGTGATGGCATCAGTCAAAAATTCAGGCACACACTAGGACAAACAGATTCTCTTGCTTCTGTAGCCAGGTCTCCTCAAGAGCAAATTCCCACGGAGATCGCACAGCCTACAGAATAACTGTGTCCTGGCCGGCTAAATATTCAGGCAAGGAAGGAAGGGATTAGGTCTGTAAGTCTGCCTGCTCACTGGCCAGCCTGCCAAGCACATCCGCCATCCACCGCTGCTCTTCCTGCTGTCTGGTTCTGTGACCGAGTGACTTTGCTGGACTCAGCAGAGCCACAGCAAATACACCTGGGGCATTCCTGCCAGTGGCTGAATCGTCAGCTAAAATAATCACCAAGAGCAACACAGGTAGGGCAAAGGGGAACAACCCAATACGCATGCTTTCAGTCGATATGGTAAACAGCTGACATATGGTAATTTTAAAGAGGTTGACACGCTGCAGCAGTTATAAAAAGGCTGACACTCAGCTGGAAAAGCTGACAGTTGGAAGTTATGCCCTAGCACAAAAGAGAAAAAATGAAAGCGAAATGTGACTGAGCTGTTGTCTTGCATGCTCATATATTGTTGACAAATGTATTTGTAGGTATGAGAATTCGGCCCTTTCTTAAGAGCGTCACCATCGGCTGCTGATGAAAAAGCAAGCTGAATCTATTACAGATGTGTTACTCCTCAAACTGATGCTCCTGCAAGAGTGAGAGGACAAAGCATTTTGCTCTTATAAATCTGTTGTGTAGGCGAAGGCTCTAGATCAAGAGAAACACTCAACATCATTATGCATCTTTTCTCTACGGAGAAAATAAAGATTGGTTTTGATATAGTAGAAAATACAATTCTGCACTGCTGAAACATTACACTTAGGGCTACATGAACATATAAGTATACAGGTTTCGTTGCAGCAGTAATGTTTAAATACACAGAGAAAGTACTTCCCCCACAAAAGCTGGAAACAGCGACATCTGACCCTGCAAGTGTCCATACCTGACTGAGACTGCGGTGAGTAATTTTATTTACAGTTGCATTCATTTTATACATTTGTCAGGTAATTCGTATCAACTTTCGGAGTTTGAGTGCATCTGAAAATTCTGCGCAGATGCAGTTTCATTTTAAAAAGCATCAAAGCATTTTCCAGCACAGAATCATACAAGAACGAAGGGGAAGTTGTACAGCACTCTTCTGTTCCAAGGCAGGATAATTCCTAATCTCCCCCGAAATCTCATCAAGGGAGTTTCTGTCCTTTGTGTTGAATAAAGTAAGATTTAGACTATGCATGTTCAGCAAAATTGTTATTTTAACAAACTTTAAGCCCCCAGATTTATTTGAAACCGCGACCTGTCCATGTTCCTTCTTTTTTCTTCAAACATGGAAATTACTCCCCAAATTACATTGGGCAAAACTGTTCTCTTACAACCTTGAAGGTCTTAATGCGCAGAAATGAGTTCCAATTTCCCGTCTGTGCTATAGAATGTCCTTCTCCTAGATGTGTAAACATAAGAATACTTTAAACTGCTAGAGCACTGACAACACACATCTGACTACCTCACCTGAGCCTACTAATCCACCTTCCTCTGGGTTATTCCTAACAATCTTTACCTCCCCACTCCCTCCTGCACAATTTCTACTCATAACAAGTTTTATTTGGTCATAAATCATCTCAAGAAGGTAAAATATAGCACGCCTGTGAAAAAGTGAACTTCCTTTGCCAGCAGGATACAAAAATTAGACCTCAGCTTTAAAACTGTTGTTAGCATATTAGAAGCCCTTTCCTAAACTCTGTGCTTCTTAAATTTATTAACTCGCTTTTGACCCTTGCACATCTAGGCTGATTCTAAAGCGCTAAAGCTACTGCCGTGTCAGAGGTGCAGTCTTTGTGGGCTGTTCCTGAGTCCGCAGGAGCACTGCCAGCATAGGCTGGAACTGGTTTGGAAGGAGATCAGGGAAAGGGGACAATAACAGACTAGAGGTCAGAAGTCACACTTTATCTCCCACTGTGGCCGGTGTTGCATTGGCGTCCAGTACCACCTGGGCAGACAGAGGACCCAAAGAGTATTTTACCTATGGTGAACGTGCTCCCACATACTTCAGATCAAGCAGTGGCCTGCCCTGCGAGCAGGTCCCATTCCTCCACACTTGCTAAAGAGAGGAAGATGGATGAACTGCCTTGTTCTTCTTTTCCTTAACCTTGCACTTAAAACGTATCACTAGATCCCATTGCTGCATTTAAGCATTTTCTACTGTTTTGGCTTTTTAAATGTGAGGTTTTTTATTGCAGCCTAACTGTTGCACATATGCTTTTCCCCCATTATTTTATGCACCATTATAATACAACAAATCTGAGTCGGAAGCAGAACTTAGTAATTTTTGCCTTTACTCTGCAGGATACATATACTTCTGTTTGTGCACAGAGTCACCTGGAGCACAGCGCATTTCTGCATTCATCATACCTCAACTTTTAAATTCTCTACAGTGATCTCCACATCACTTTTCAGAGGTCCTGACCCTGACTGATGAAGTCCTGTACTCCTCCTCCTCACAGTCTTCTGGGTAGCTACGACAGTCTCTGCCGCAGCATTCGAAATGAACTTAGGATGCACCACAAAGCAAGGACCACCACACTGCATGCTGAGACTGTTGATACCACAGAACTGCGCGTCAACAGGTACAACTGCTCTGACCTGCATCTTAAGAATGGCAAAAATTCCACCTGTGACAGATTTATCTATCATTTTCCTTTGCATAGGTGAGAAATGAGTCACCTGTATCAGCAAATAAGAGAGTAACACTTTAGACACCTGGAAACTGTTGCATCACTGTGTCTTCCTGCTCCTAGTCTTTAATATTGACATACTGTACATACTAGATAAGTGCCGGTTATCTAATTTTAATGTCTCTTACTGTTATTGCCATCAGATGGGGATACATGACTGAGAGGTGCCATCATAGGTAACATGCACAGAGACCTGTGAAATGCAGCCTGGCATTGAAGAACGACACTCTTTCATGAGCTTTACTTGTACCTGCAGACAATATGGGTGTTATCAATAGTAATGGGCTACCAGGAATAAAGCCACAGTCCGTGAAGATAGCGTGTTCTAACAGATAGCCTGTTGTGAGGATGTAAGTCTAGAACAATAGCAGTTAGGTACAATTGTGACTGCATTACTTGGCCACTTAGTAAGAAAGACCTTGGTAACTGTTCTGCACGCAAAAGGATATGATTATGAAACACTGCCTAAAGAGAGAAAGTTGGTGAGTCTTACCAACAGGCAGGATACGCACAGCAGAGACCAAAACGCACAGAGAAGTCAGAACATTGCTCCTGCCCTGAACAGCGTTTCCTAGCACTGCACCATACCAGTTCAGATGTAGATCTGGCTGATTATCTCATGACAGTCCTGTGGTATGACCCCCTGAGCCACACTGACCTTGACTCTAGCCTCCATATAACTTCTCTGAGAATTGAATAATCATCTATTTATCTTTGGCGCAGTGTGTGTCCTCTTGACAAGTTCAAAAAGTGGCACATTTGGTCGTTATTTTAAGGTCTAATCAAGGCTACACATTGTGTAAGACCACAGTAGCAGGTGACAGTAAGCATCCACCACATGAGCCACCTTCCTACTGCGGGAGGCAGATAAAGACAGGTTCAGGATGAACATCAGACCCTTTGTTACTGCCTTGCTTCTCTTGGTCTCTTGAAAACCCATATGGCTTTCCCTCCCATTAAGCTTGCTGTTTTCCTCTCTTCTCCCTCTGGAAACATATTCATGACCTTCTCCAAACTTAAGTGTTCCCGGTTTAAACAAAAATTTCCCCAAGTGCACAATAGGCACGCTTTAACTGCACACACCTAAATGACTACAGAACACCTGTGGATGTCTGTCTTTAAGTCATGCCAGCAAGCTCACCATTTCCCTGCGTCCATCTTAACAGCCACCTGATAATGGTGTGTCATTTCCCGTGTCGCGGTGTGTGCATGGATGTAGATGACAGTGTGGATGGTGGCTGCTTAAAGCAGAAGTCAGTTTATCACTCGGAAATTTCAGCATGTCTCTCTGACACAGTAAAGCTGAAACATGCTTCCAGTTATAAACCAGTTCAAACAGATGCACACACACACATTTCTTATTCTCTGAAAGTGGGCTGATCTTCCTGAAATCACTTCCTAGATCAGGGAAAATTCAGTTCAAGAGCACATCAGTTGAGAGTCGTGTCAGAAATAAGACAGGACAAAAAACGGGGATTGTTTCACTCCTAAGATCTTTGGGGATATCCCCTCTAGCCTGTCATATCTCTCAAACCCTACTAATCCAAATACTATTGTATCTTTTGGCTTTGGCAAGGAGTCACTGTTGCCTTTTATTAGGTATGAAGCAATAGATGGGAGAGAGTGAGCCAATTAATTATTAAAAGTGGCTCTCACATGCTTTGAAAGTCTGCATGTCCTCGAAGCACACTCAATAAAGTTAACGAGGCTAACCAGGGCGCTGTATAACGTCTGTGAAGCCTAGATAGGCATTTTGCAAACTCTGTGAGATTGCGTTGCGTGCTTCCTTAACTCCACATGGACTCAATACACACTTCATAAAGTCCTTTTGACTCAAAACATGAACCTTACAATCTCCTTCCTTCCAGTCCTACTCAAAAGTTGCTGTTTTCAATTAGCTTTCCAGCAAGGACTCCCTCTCTGCCCTCTGTGCCACTCCCTTTTACTCTTAATTCACCTCAAGAGCCGAAGTTATTTACATCCTACTCCCACCTAACATGCTCACCTGCCTGTCTGTGGGGACTTGCACCTATCCTTCCTGTGGTCTGTCTGATTCATGTGATAACGCCCTCAAGGCAATAACATACTCTTTTTGAATTCTCAGCCAAGCACAATGCACAGTTCTTATACTATAGCTAATATCAAATGACTACTAAATATAACAGGTCCAACAATTCTTTTTGGTAGATACTAGCCCTTTAACTCCCCTTCCACAAAGACTTATCTCGAGTCTGTTAGTTTGGATTCAAAAAGGGATTTTCTGCTATGGACGCCTGGAAATGGGTATAGACTCAGTAATAACCTCAGTGAGAGAACCATCATTAGAAAATAGTGAAGAGGTGTCAGTGATGCTTGAGGCACTTGTTGAAATCAATTAACACAGACCCTATGCTGACAGAACAGGCGTAGTTTCTACACCATTTTATTTCCATTCTCCAGTCAATTATAACAATCCTTTGCAGATGGTCTCAAACTAAATGACGAAAATACTCATTTTCTCGCCCTGCAGTATTTTCAGTTGTTGATCACATTACCACTTTAAAGAACTTGGGCAGAACACCTTTTTGGAAAGAATAAACTCTGAAACTATAGGTCAAGGTGTTCAATGGAATGAGCTCAAAAGCCTGGGAACAATAAGTATATTAACCAAATTTTGGGTCTTGAGCCTGTGATTTTTATTCACCCAACACTTGTTTTTCAGTCAGGGAAACTATTTCTATTCTGTTTCTATAACAAGATTGGTCTTCACTTAAGAGAATGTATAATGGAAACAGCACATGGCAGAAGCCATTAGGCTTGGAAGAATTACCTTTTTTTGAGTAAATCATGGCTGTCTAACAAACTTTATACATGGATGTCCTTGTCCATAAACATTAGCCAAATTGTGTCTTGTTTTATCCCGGTTAAGATGCACTGGTTACTACAGTTCCCGGAACAATTCATGTTCCTCTTACATCTCAGAATGCAATGTGAGGAAATTAAACAAACCAGAAGTTTTGTTACAGACAGAGGAGAATTCCAGAGCCATGGAGAAAGGATGAGGAGTGAAGAAGGAAAGAGACTACTGTAGACTACTTAATATCTGTAATATGTTTCAGATCTGTCCTTTTTTTTCCTACATGTTTAAGCATCACACTGGAACCTGATCTAAGCACTACTTTTATGGAAATTCTTATCAGTGCTTCTGTTGTCATTTTTCTTATTTAGAGCTGCAGTCTTATTTTCTTTACTATTTGGGCATTTTCTGAGACAGGTTTTTAGAAACGAATAACTCTACTGAGACTGTATAACTTCTTATACCCTTACTGGATTATTATTACTGGCAGCTATTCCGTACAGAAATCCACCTAGGACGAGCTGCTGGGAAACAATCCCAGTCACTATGCGAGCGGCATGGCTACAGCCAGGCAGAGAACAACCAAATATGGAACCAAACCAAAACCAAACCGCTTTGCACATCAGCAACTATACTTCCCTATTAAGCAATTAAGTAAACCTTAACCTCGGTATAGTAAGAATTACTGTGCTCTCAGGGTGCAGTATGACAAAGTAAGCTTTTTCCACAGATGGAGATGCTCTAAAACCACCGTGAGCACCTAGCAAAACACTCGGAATAACATGCAACAACACGGGTGTCGTTCTTCTCTAGCTTCATTGATTATCCATTGTTGGAAGCCACAGATTCGTGACAAGCTGGCACTCAACCCTTGGATGGGAATTCCTGCGAATACCGAGCTTTTGCAAACAAGCCCTGCCTAAGTGGGAAGGATATGGCATGCCCTGGCCAAGCTTGTCACACCCAGTCCTGATAGGACTGCTTTCCAGCCTCAGCACATAGGCATGAACACATACCACTACATCTGAGTCAAGGCAACGTCCCAGCTCCTCGAGAGGAGGCAACAAAGCTTTCAGTGTTGCGTCGCAAGTCTTCTGCAGCCGAGATGAATCTGCCTTTAGCCAGAGAGCCGGTTCTGTGTCTTCTGCATACAGAACTTGTGGTTGTGTTTCCAATGACTCAGGAGTGTTATTTAGCTCCCACCCATGACGTTCCGTTGCTTATGTCCCTGGATTTGTTACCTAATCAACTACACAGGCATTTTACTTCGCTTTGTGGTAACTCTAAGTAGTGCTTGCTTTTGACAAAATCTCAAGGTGCCCATGAATATTTCTATGTTTATCCCAGGAACCAGTCAGAGTGTGATCAGCTTTTCAAGCTTCATCCACTTATTGATCAGTTGGTTGAAAAATTTAAACAGCTATCCTCTTTTTGTTAAAACACTTCTCACATAATTTATTTAAGGGGAGAACTATTTTAAATAGCGTATTCTTCCTTCAGAAGTCTCAGTATTGGGTAAGATTTTAAAGAATCATTCCTATGCTCTATCATGTAGGTCGTTTTAGTGCAGACGCAGGCAAAGTGCAGTATTTGATTCATCCCTCTCCAACTTTACACTCTATAACATAAAAAGCAGTGCTGCACCTCATTCGCCACATTCCAGATTCTCAATATGCAAATAAATACATGCTAAATGTGTATTTACTCCACTTAAGGTAAGAGTCTTTCCCATATCAGTAAAAGGAATCCTCAGACTATGAGATAAAAAGTAATTTTGGAGCTACGAAAATTATGAGGCCTGATTCTCCTTATGGATTCTCTGATGTCTGATAAAATACGAGCTTATTAGTCTTGCCTTCAGTTGATGTAAGAACAGTTTCCCTCTCTTCTTCTCATCTGCTTATTTTTGTAATAAAGGCACAATCCTAGGTTCATCTAAGGATTCTTTCACTAGAAGGCAAGAGAAGTGTGAGCAGCAGAGTATGCTTAATGCATGGAAATGCAGAATTGAACCTGCCTGCAAAGCAAGGCTTTCAGTTCACAGTGATTCTCCTCTGTTTGATTTTTTTTAATTTGATTTTGTTAAATCAATCATTAAATTGATTTTATGTATTCTCCTCCAAGCAGATGGCCCTTGGGCCTTGCTCACTGAAACAGGTTAATGGCATGGTTAATAGCTTTGCTGCCCACAGCAGCAATGCAAAGGACCGAAACCTCCCTTCCAGTGGTATCTGCCATGGTATTTATCCACCCAGGTAGACAATGGCCTGACCTTGACCATTCGTGCCTGTGTTACATCTTGGCAGGACCACAGCCCATCATACACCTGCCACAAAGCCTTCAGTACTTGGAAACTGCAGCTAATACAAGGTGTTGCATTTTAGGCAATTATCAAGGAAAAGATGCCACCATCAGCAACCGAGAGCGTTGTCTATCTCTGCTTTCTTTGTCCCACACGCTCCAGACTTGTTCCGCTTATCCATTACTGATTTCAGTTTCAGCTTTTGGATCTTAACTTCAAGTTGCTCAATGAGCTGGCTCCAGGTTATCTGAAAAAACACCTAAAACTCCAGGAAAAAGGGCAGTGGTTAACAACTACTCTCCTGTGCGCAGTGGAACTCCCTAAGGTAAGATAAACGCATCTGACTAAAGACTGGAACGATCCTCCCCAAAACGAAACTTCTCACCATCTGCTTAAAGCACAAACTGCATTTCTCAGGCGTTTTCTTTTCTAAATGTAAACACATAGTAACATATGGCTTTTCAAAATAAACAAAACTAAATATGTAAGAGAAATGATTAAAAAATAATTTCCCCTGAAGAGTCTTCCATTCTTTCTGACCTACCACTTTTGGAGGATAAGTGAATAACCACCCTATTGTTGATAGCAGTAGTCCTGTAAATATACGAGCAGAGGGATTTCAGAGACTGAGGATTAGATCAGATCACGCGTACAGCAGAACAGAATTCCCAAGTTAATACCAAGTACCTTTCCCCAAAGCACTCAGCTTTTGCCCTCTAGAAGTTCACACCTGGGCAGTGATATTCACAGGCGAGAATTCTGGGAAATGACATACAAATAAGCCCACAAAACATTTCAGAACTCTTATATCAAACACTGGCAAATCGTTTCTGAACCAGAATACAATGTACCTAGCCCAGACAGGCTTGCTTTTGCTGTAACCTTGGTGTGCTCATTTCCAACTAAATACACAGAAAGTACTTCACCTTGGAGCTATTTCAGAGGGGAATTTGTATCTGGAATATAAGTATAAAGCGAAAGCTCTGGGTGTGCTTATAGATCACTTGTGCTAAGTGATTTGCGCAAACCTCAGACATACAGAGGTTTTCCTCGGTGGAAAACAAAGTAAAATGGTCTTATTTGGGTATGCAACATTACATTACCAAATCCATACCTAGGACTAACTTTTGGAGGACTTACGGTCTACACAGTACTTTGGAAAATGGAAATAGTAACACACTGGCTGTAGCAAAGTGCCTGAAAGCCCTAACTCAGGGTACCACCCCGGGGGAAAATGCTGGTGAAAACGTCAGCTGTGACAAATGTCAACCACAGTCACCAATCTCCAAAGGAACTGCAGAGCTGCCTTCAACTCTCAACGTTTTCCCTACACCGGTCCTTGCAAAGATCACTCCAATATAAGATGGAAAGAATCCTCAGGAAAATGTATAGGTCTGTGTCCCTTTGGCAACCATACTTTAGAGCACCAAGTACTGTATACTTCATAAATTATAAAGTCGATCTTCATAATTTCTCTTCTTGTACATTGGTCAGAGATGGTTTCAACACAGAAAGATGTATGGGAGGTAACCTAGGCCTTCCTCCAACAGAGCACTTAAGCGTACACTTCAGCTTGTCAGCATCCCAGCTGAATACAATGGGATATATTTCAAGTTATGCACATTTCATGATTTTATTGAACCTCAAAGACAAATAAAAAATGAACATACAGCAGAAAAAACCTCCAATATCTAGAGAACTGACACTATGGTAGTACCTTCTACTGAAACCCAACAGAATTAGGAAAATACTTTCTTCAATTAATTCAGAAATGTTCCTTTTGGAGGCGGTGACAAAAAAAATAGCATTATTGGAGCATAAATTTGACGCAGCTCCATTTAGATAGAAGCAAAACTCTTTTTACCTCCAGCGAAAATGGAGCTCAGCAATAAAAGCAGAAGACTTTTTATACCTCAAGGATGATCCCAGAAAGCAAGTCTTGACAGTGGAATCATGAGATGTTGTAAAAATCTTAGCATTTAGTTATTAAGAAGTACACACGTGGCAGGAAATCGTATTCTAATGTCCTTTACAATTTCCATGCAGAGTGTTTATACTTCTAGGACGTATCAGTGTACCCCTGACATTTGTTTAAGGGTCAAACAAATAATGGTACTGTTATTTCAATCCATTTAGAAAGTTCTTTGATGACGTTTCCAGCAACACTTGCGTTTTGTTTTGTGGTTGGAATGTTTTTTTTTCCCAACAGTGTTCAACTCCACTATCACTTGAACGGGTTTTCCCCTTCTCACCACATTTATGGTACCACTATTTTACCAGACATCTGAAATAATTCTGCACTAATAAGAAGTACTGTTTGCCCTGGGACAGCATGCAGAAAGGATACGTACATTTAGGGAGGTTTGAAATACCATAGCGCTTCCCAAAAATACAAAAGCTAGTCATTGCGACCACCTTGGCGATGGCAAGCCTGGAAAAGCTGATCATGGATTTAAAAAAAAAAAAAAAGAATATATCACAGGACTTTAGCATGGCTGCAACTAGGACAAAAAAAAAAAAAAGGTGGTATTTTTGTTTCTATATCCAGAAAATGCTGGCAAATACAGAATAAAGCAGTACAATACTGAGTTATCTAAACATGTTAATTAGCCACACCACAGAGAATCAGGCCTTCTCTAGTGTTCATTCACCTTCAGTCACACCTCACGTGCCTTCCTCACGTCCACAACTGGTAAAACATTAGATAGACTGTGCGGCAAGTAACTACTGAGCACGAATTTCTGCTGATGGCAGGGTTTTTAAACGCCCAAGGCACTGGCACAAACAACTTGTGTAAAAGGCAACCTGGGCTCTACATTTTAATTATTCTGAAATAAAAGCATTTTATGTTCCAGTAACACAATGCAAGGAAAGGATCCTAGAAACAATCACATGCAGGTGAATCGTTTAGCTTCGTACAGTAACGTGCAGTCATGACAGAATGAAATATTTATAAACTCCAGGGAGATGAAATTCTGCGTTTGTGTATCACCATATGTAAACCATCAGTTACCGTTTTAAAAATAAAGCCGTTCTATCCAGCTTATTAAGCCGTATAGGCCCCGTTCAAACGATCAGTCGTCGATACTCTCTTTCAATTAAAACAATAGGGCAGATTTTACCAAACCAACCTAAAAGTATAGGATTTAAACGCCACGCACTCGGTGCTTCCAGTTACAGATACCATTTTTCTGGAGTACCTCCTATTTCTCACGATAATCGCAACTCCAGTCATTCTAATAGGTGGTGTGAATTTATGGCACTCGCTGGTTCACATTCCTTCATTGTGTTAACCGCTCTCCGGCCCATTTCTAACAAAACCAAACTATAGTAAAACTAGTAGAGGGAACACGGCTCCAATTCAGCACACGGCAAGGTTTCTGTTTGGTGGTTTCGTCGGTGGTTTGTTGGTTGGTTTTGGGGTTTTTTTTCCCCTCAGGTACTGATGTTATGATCAGTTTTGGGGTGTCTGCCCTTTCCGAGAACTACTCGCGTTGTGGGCCAGCCCCCCCGGGCCGCTCCTTGCAACAACAACCGTTACTACGCCGAAACTTCCACATCTACCCGTCTCTGCCCGTGGCAGACCCACGGAACCCACCGGCTTCGCTCTGGCCAAAGCCGCGCACGAGAAAAAGGAAGGGAAAGGAACGCGGTGCCCGCAGACACAAAGCAGCGCTGACATTCTCTTCATGGCAGCCCTGTTCCATCCCCTCCTCCCCGCTCTCCGCGCCAGAGGACGCGGTCTGACCGCCCATCTCGCCGCGCTCCGGCACCCACCGGCGTTCGCTCCCCCCGGGCGGCGAGCGGCCGAGCCCCGCTCCGCGATGACACAGCAGGGCCGGAGGGACGCGGCGCCCGGGCTGCCCGCCCGCCCGCCGCTGACTCGCCGCCGGGCGAGAGCCGAGGCGAGGGGCGGGGAGCGGCGGCCCCGCCGGCGCCGGCCCCGCGAAGTGCGGGGAAACTTTGGCGGCGGCCCCGGGCCCGCCGCGCCCCCGGGG
>JAVSBS010019468.1:5927-36412 GCA_033124195.1 Coracias cyanogaster
GGGCAGCGGAGAAGCTGGGCCCACAGGATTTTATGGCAGGACTGTGTGAAAGAAGACTTGTGAGGGGATGTTTCTGAGTTCAGTGTTGGCCTGTGTGATCAGGCAACTGATGGCAGCCTAAAATGATGATGGCTGAATCAGCACAACAATCTCCAGTTCATGTAGGTCTGATTCCAGTGACACTGTGCTCTTGCTGTATGGATGGGGATCTTAGGCCTAAGAGGTTTTATCTTGATTTTCTAAAGCAACATTTAGGACATGGAACACTGAAGAATGAAGAATTGAAGTGGCTTTGGTAAGAAAGCTCTGTGTTCAAAAGCGGCTAAGATGACATGTAACAAAATACCAACAAACAACATTCTTCCACTCAAGTTAGTAAAACTTGTGCTTCTTTCAAAGTTTTTCTTGATTACAGCATTCTCTTCTATTTGCCACGGTTATTTTCACGAATGTGGGTTTTCATTTCATTTGGTGTCAACCTAAATAGGCAAGAGGGAGAGGAGAGGCATCAAAAGTGGAAGCACGTAAGTTCTCTCTTGCCTAAGGAGTAAAGAAGGAGGGAAAAAGAAGATGGTGAGTGCTCGTGCATTTTCTAGCCATATAGGAAATCAACCAGCAGGTTCACCATTACGGCCTAGATATATCTGGTTGTTCTTGAAACCTCTCTGCTTCCATGCTAAAATCAGAAAAATAGACATTGTGGTCTATCGATGGTCAAACAAATCTGCCTTTCTTCCCAGAAGAATTCACTTACCTCTAGTAATAACAGAAATAATCATCACAGGCCAAAAAGGCACATAAGTCACTTTTTAGAATGCAGTGTCACTGTTAAGATCATCTGGATCCTGATTATAATGCATTTGGCATTGCCAAATAGAAAGTTAAGGAACACAATAGTTCTTTTTTTGCAACAGCAAGGGGGCAGAAGACAACACAGACAAATTCATAAGTTACTACATAGAACAGAGTTTTCTCCTTCTGTAACAGAAGGAAAATAAAAGCTTGTTTGAACTGAGTAGCATAGTGTGGCTTTTGCCCAAAATACTACAAACTGTTTAGCCTGGAGAAAAGGAGGCTGAGGGGAGACCTTGTCACTCTCTACTTGAAAGGAGGTTGTAGCGAGGTAGGGGTTGGTCTCTTCTCCCAAGCAACAAGTGATAGGATGCAAGGAAATGGCCTTGAGTTGTGCCAGGGGAGGTTTAGATTGAATATGAGGAAGAACTTCTTCACAGAAAGGGTTTTTAATCACTGGAACAGGCTGCCCAAGGAAGTGGTGGAGTAACCATCCCTAGAGGTATTTAAAAGATGTGTAGATGTCGTGCTTAGTGACAGTGGTTTGGTGGTGGACTTGGCAGTGTTAGGCTTACAGTTAGTCTTGATGATCTTAAAGGTCTTTTCCAACCTAAATGATTCTGTGATGCTATGATTCAAATGCCTATAAATATTGACTCACAGGCACCAAGCATATTTACATACCCGATCCTTTTCTGTGTGTAGATTCTTACAACATCTTAATCACTGTTGCATCTGAGTATCTTCTAGCAACACGTTAAGCACCATGACTAACACATGTCAAGTGTTGTTTATTCTTGCTCTCAAACTGTTATGATTTAGTGCAGCTTCAGGCTAATATGCCCACAGCTGTGTTTATGTTAGAGAAAAAAAGGTTGAAGCAATACATATTGCTGTTAGATCAGAAGGTGATGAGGTCTTCCTTAGTGCTCCCATGCCATGACTAGTTGTTTCTCAGCCTCAGACAAACCAAGGTGGAAAATTTTCTCTCCTACACAGGGAGGCTTGCTTTTACAGAGGGACATTCTGCTTCCTCTGTGGTGGAAAGATGTTTACCTTGGTTGTTTAGGCATTTATTTAGATCTCTGAGAACAAGGAACAGTGCACTTGGAGGGCAAGAACTGAGATCTTGCATTTAACTATAGTTTATGGAAGACAAAGCAGAGAATAGGCTGCAGATATGTGCTTATAGTACTCTGTGTTACCTCAGGGATGTGCACCTTGTATTCTGCACTTCGTGGTATTTCCATGTGAGGGCTTCACATCCAAGTGCACAGAGTGGCTGTAGTCCAGAGGGAATAGGCAGGTGGTTAAATATAAAAAAGGAGGAAGAATGCCATGGCTTCAGATGCATCACAACAAACTAAGTCACAGTCTCCTATTTTGTAGGAGATAAGAGAAAGAGGTACTTATGTTTGCTAATATGCAAAACGTTAGTGCTAGTGAGAAATCTGGGAGCACTCCCATGCAATGACTCGAGCTGGGCAGATGTAAACTCATACATATGCACCTTCTGCCCTTGCTTTTAAGCTGCAGAGCACTCCTGGGAATCCTGTGGCCATGTTTGCATTCCTTACATTTTGATCTTTTTCTTTGTTAGTGTCCTCATCCTTAATAAACAATTCTTGCTTCTATGATCAGATCCTCTCTCTGCATTCTGATGGCCTCTGATCAAGTCCTCTGTCTGTATTCTGATGGGCTTTCAAGCTTTTTACCCTGGGCCAGAAAGATATTAAAAGGCTGTGGATGTTTTCAGAAGAGGGGTGGTAGGTCCAGGCACAGCACAAGGAGGAGCAGTAACCATGAGGTTAGAAATGTCAGCGTAAGAACAACAGCCAAGGCAGTAAGGACTGCTAGGTGAACCACAGAGAATAAGAAGAGATAAGGGCTGTGAGCAAATATTCTTCAAGGCTTGCGAGGATGTGAGTGCGAACTGGTGCCAGAGGAAGAAGAAAGGAAAATTAAGTAGAAGGATAGAAAACTAAGCATGATAAAACTAAAAGAGAGGTGAGGTTAACCATGAAAGAGGAACAGGGACGGAGGCTAGTTGTGTCGGTACTAAGATGACCAGCAGATGGTGAAGTGTGAAATAGCTGCCTTGCCCAACAAGGCAAGTGTATGCATTAGGTCCTGACAACTGAAATTCAAGACCAAACTGACAGAGAGGAAACTCTTTAACAAATCCCCTCAGTTGTAACCACGGGCAGGCAGGAATAGGTGGGATAAATTTGTGCGTATAATTATAGGCTCATTTCTCTGTACATGGGATAGCTTTAGGCCGTATCAGTAGTCCTAACTGTACTTCTGTTTCTATAACTAAATGCATATCATGCCCTTCAAAATACACTCCACAGCAGCAAACTCTTACACTGTCATCCCTCTTGACACAGAAAGATGGTGCCACCATGTATGCTCCTTTCTTTACCAGATCATCTTGAAAAGAGATGACCAGCCATCAGAAGGTTGCACAAAAGTACCACCCCTCTCACTGGCAGTAACGAAAAGGAAACACAAAAGCTTTCCACCTCCTAAGTGCAGGCAGCACCATGATTATCCTTTCCTAACGGGAGGCTCTGACTGAGTTAGTTTTCCACAAACCTGCCATGCTGCTAACAAGGTAGATGGGATCTTTTTGAATCCCCCTTCACCCGTGACGCCAGTGCTGATGGCTCTTCCTTCCAGCTCTTCTCAGCAGAGGAAAATGGAGAGTAAAAAACCTTAGTGAGCTCTAACACCCACTTTCCTACACAGAGATTTCAAGAGGATTGGATAAATCACTGTCTTCACACTTTGATGCTGAGCTCCTTTGGTGGTTGACTATCCTTTTCATTCTTTAATTGTCCAGTACTGGCACAGTGCTTCTACTTCAGGAGCAGGGTTCCCAGGAGCTACATTATCACAGAAAAAAAATAAGAATAGTCTTGCCAGCTTTTGTTGTACACAGTAAATAATGACCCTTTGAATGAGTCACTTAACCTGCCAAATTTTAAAAAAATATTTTCCTTTAGTAATTTTGTACAAATGATATTTCCTTATGCAAAGGTCATTCTTTGAAGGAAGAAGGCCCACCCAGAATAAGATGACCAATGCCATGGTAATTTCTGCATTGGAACATTTAAGAGTAGGTGAACTGGCTAAGTGCTCACCACTTCCTCCTGCGCAGTTACTGTTCAGCAGGAGTGACTCAGGACAGCCAGCTGTTTTGTTGGACTTATCTGCACATAAATTAGAGTGAGAGCACTCAAATATGTAAATAGGACTCTTGGAAATGAAAACAAAGCTAGCATCCTACTGAGCTCCCAGTAGGCTCCAAAGCCTGTTCCCATTCTTTGTACAACCCCTCAGGTAAGTCCAGATATGAAATACATCACTAAGCATCCCTGCAGCTCTTAAATATTCTGAAGGATTTAAGCTGCTGGGAGTCCAGATCAGATACAAAGTGCCACATGTTGTCACTTCTATGTGAACTAGGTGACATTTCAGATAACATACTTTTTTCCTAAGGGTGTGGCAACACTACAAAAGCAACATGAAAATATAGTTCTTGTTGTCTTTGCCACAAGGGAAAAAAAACCACACATCAACGCAGCAGTGATATGAATATTAAAGCTTAATTCTCTAAATGCCTAACTGATACAAGTCTGTATTTCAGTTCCTGAAAATGCTGCCTTACTGTAGCTGGTAAACAAGTTTAGAGTTTAACTTCAAGCTGAGAACTATTACAGGTCAAAGCAAAATGCTTAGGCTAGGCACATCCTTATCTCCTTAATGGGCCATGGTGCTAAAAGCATCATTTGCAAATCACATTTAGGGTGGATGTAATTTCTGGATCTGCTGGAGTGGGTCCAGGTCAGGGCTACAAAGATGATCAGAGGGCTGAAACACCTCTCTTACAAAGGCAGGCTGAGAGAATTGAGCTTGTTCAGCCTGGAGAAGACAAGGCTCAGGGGAGACCTTATTGCAGCCTTCCACTACCTGAAGGGGGCCTACAAGAAGGCTGAGGAGGGACTTTTTACAAAGGCTTGTAGTGACAGCACAGGAGGCAATGGGTTTGAACTGGAAGAGGGTAGATTTAAATTGGAAATTAGGAGGAAATTCGTCACTCTGAGTGTGGTGAGACACTGGAACAGGTTGGCCAGGGGCGTTGTGGATGCTCCATCCCTAGAGGTGTTCAAGGCCAGGTTGGATGGGGCCTTGAGCAGAAAGTGACCTATGCAACATTGCCATGGCCAAAGAAGAAGTCTGTAGTACCAGGGGCAGCCAAGTTCATGACTTGACCAGTGAACTATCACAGATTCCAACACTACTCGTTCGGGGAAATTTTAGCTGCCATGGCAACAATTTTTTTCTGGTTGACAGCACTGGATAAATATTCGATTAAACCCTTTTTATTTATGTCTCTAATCTAAAAGGTTTCTTTAGTGAAACAGTTCATTTAATGGTTTTGCTACCTAATCATGCAGCAACTAGCACATTTCAGCCCTGGCTTGGATGAATGACAGCACAATTAAGTAATAATAAATGACAGAATATAGAGAGTCAAAGCAGTAAGGGAAGGTGGAAAAATGATGCTCTTTTGGCGGTTAGATGGATGGCTGAACCTACACGAATGATACTCTTTTTAAAATTATTTGACGGTAATTTCACACAAAAAGTAAACTTCAGATTGAAGAAAGCTTTTTATTCAGCCTATGAATCTGAACACTTTATATTATTAATCTTAAAGGAAATTCCAGACTGAACAAGTAATTTCAAATAGAAGAATCAAAACATTTTTGTAACATAAAAATTAATATTTTTCTTTGCTTTTGCTGTTATTCTCAATTTGGATTTTTTTCTTTATACAATTCCATGAGTCCAAAACAAATTGCCTTGTCAGAATTAGTTTCTATCCATGAAGGACTACTAAACATTTTGCAACATTTTTCAAGAAAATTATGATTGAAGGAACCTTCAGAAAATTCTTTTTTTTTTTTTCTTTCTATTTGGCATATCTTAGTCCCTGCAGATCCCCTTCCCTGTCTTTCTTTTCATGCTGACTCAGCAATATAGTGCTCCTCTACCTAATCCCTCTAAAAAGTTACAGTTAGAATTTGTTAGACCTAGAACTTTTAATTTAGATTTTATCAGGTCTGAAGCAATCTCTCACTGCATTTTGTTTCTCTGGCTCCACATTTAAATTTATCACTTGTTGGCTTTTTATCGACACCCCGTTTCTATGGCTAGCAGGAATCATTTCTCAGCTCCTCTAGTGCTGGAGGTTCATGCATCCTTTTTAAAATGACTCCAAACCAGCGTTTCTAAAACTTGTGGTACATAGGGAACATGTTTTTTTCTGAATTAAAATTGGATGGTGCATGGCAGATACCTCTGACAAACTCTGCTGGGTCCATAGCACAGTGGTCCTGGCCTTCAGCTCTGGAGACCACTAGCTTTTGCCAGGCTCACACCTCTTCTTGAATGAAACTGTCTGCGAATTACTGCCCTAAGTAGGACCACAAGTAAAACAGGCAGACTGTGAGAAACCATGGAGAAAATAGAAGGTAAAATGTCAAACAGGATGATGGCTTTTCAAACCAAGGATGTTATATTTCTTACTAGATTTAGGCAGTATCTGGTTTAAAGGTTTCTATTCTTCTGATCTATAAAAGAGCATTTTTATCTTCTAGAATCAGTGCATTTATAGGCTGAGAACACAAGTAATTGAAGGCTTAACTGAAGCAATATATATAATATAATTCAGGCCTCCTGAATTCATTTATGTTTCTTATTTCTTTCTGGGATATAAAGCTTTGATATTTTACAAAGGGTGCTCAGAATAGAATTTTTCTAATGAATGTGGTAGGGACAAGGTTTTTTCATAGTTTCTAATGCGTTTTCCTCTGCACTCACAAACTTTCTATTTTTCTTTCCCTTAAGGGTTTCTGTTTTTAAACTTTGGCACAGTATTGGGTTTTTTCCTTTCTTTTGTCTGTTTGAAAGTCAGAGGTCTGATTTGTTCATGTTCTTTCACATAAAAGATATTATCAATAACATCTGCACAGGCACTGGAATAATTAACCTTCTCATTTTTATTACAAGTAGATTGTTATTATTACTTAGATGCATTTCTATGTTAGTCAGAGAATGCTGTCAAGATCAAAAGCATACACTGCACTTCTTCTTACAGAGAGACAGACACAGCCACCTCCCTAAACAGCTACATACCACTGTCTCCATCCAGTTGGTCTCCTCTCCTGCCCAGAAACATATCTGACAAAATAAATAACAAAGAAATAAGAAGCCACGTATCCCTGCTGTGCCCTCATGTAGAACTTTATTACCAACTGCCCAGTTTTAATGAGTACTGCAATATCCATGGGGACATGCTTTAGAAGAACAGTTTCTCCCTAGCTATGCTATCTTGAACACTAGATGCACACTTCATGCACAAGTTCTTTAACCATAGTATGAAAGATAAGCAGCACCAATAAAATCTCCAACAACCATTTTTAAAATGGAAGCGCTAGTCAAGTAGGCAGTTTTCCCTAGGAGAACACTGTGTGTGCTGCAGAGCTCTGTGGTGGTACAGACTCTTCCTCAGCCATGTTGTGATGTCAGGACCAGTCAACTTTATGTTCTTGTCTTGGTTACCAGTGTTGTGAGTTGGGACATTGGGCACTCCCTAGACTGTACCTGTAACTCCTGGTGCCTGGGAACTGTATTTAAAACTCCTGCTGCCTGGATCATAGCCTGCTCTGGAAGGAACCAGAAATACCTGACAAGAATTATGGCCAAAATTAAAAGAATGCTGACCAAAGTCAATCATCCTACGATCTTATAGTGACCCAAAGTGAGACCCTTTGAGCTCTCTGGGATTGTAGCAGGCTGTGATCTAGTATCTCCCCCTGAGCTGAGATGCCTCTCAGGGTAGATTTTGTGAGGATTTCGAAGAAGAAATTCTGCAAGGATTTCCAAGATCATCTGCTGATAGATGCTGACAAAGAAGAAGGGTTCAAAGATCGTCTGCTGACAAATGCTGACGAAGGAGAATAGTGAGTAATTCACGACAATTAGATTTCATGAGGTTTCAAAGATCGTTTGGTACCAATAAATTATTACAACTTGCAAAGAGAAAAAAATCTTGATCATAGGTTAACGTCTATGTCTGTCTGGCTGTGTGTGTATGATTTGATTTAGGAAACTTTGTCACAAGCCTCGGTTTTCAAATCTTTAACTAAGTGACTGTGTTGATAACAACAAGCTTTATTAAATAATTCTGATAATTGGCTGATTATTGAGTATTGTTAAAAGTTATTCAACCCAATCTTGTGATTTACTGTAGCAATGTTAATAATCTTAATTGCTGCTACCTCAAAGCTGTATAGGATGCATAATCACTCATTGTGTGACAAATTGGTGTAGTTGGCAGGGTCCTAAACCAGCTTTTGTGACCAATCTCAAAGGGAGAGTCTTCTTTACTCTTCTGCATCTCTGGTCTTTGTGTAAATGATCCTAAATTAATTCTATCTCAAATTTCCTCTGTATGTTTCTTCCAAGTAGTAAGTAATAAAGTGAACTTCACCATTGAACTTTGTTAAAGTTCGCACTTTTACAGGTTAATATTTGTGCAAAAAAGTTGCACTTTTACAAATTAATATTAAAGTCACTTTTGCAAATATCTTTGACAGTGATTCTTTAAGCAATCTAAATCACTTATCTGCAACAAGCTCTCACAGTGATGGGGCTGTACAATGCTCCCCACCTCTCTCACACAGTGCATGTACCACACACTCCCCTTGTGCTCCATACACACCCCTTGGCCATGTCACACAGCTGCCTCATGCCGTTATGCATCAGGGTCTAATAGCAAAACGGGAGGTGAAAATCAAGAACCACCCCTCCAGGCTAACAGCTTTCCATATTGACCCCCAAAGGTTTTCCTGGAGTGTATCTGGAGCCCTGCTAGGGTCACTGACCTGAACCTATTCCCACAGGCCCAGCCTGCCCAAATGCTGCCATGGGGCAGGACCTTTCTTCCTCCCCACCCTATCCCACAGTGAGCCATGTGCTTCCCTGAATACCTGGCTTTTGGCAGGACACTTGGATGATCCTTCTTTTTGGGTGCTCCAGATTCAGGAAAGCTAAGACTATGGGAGGGGAGAGGGCACATCTTTTGGGCAAACAGGCGAAGCCAGGAGAAGGGTGTGCTTCAGAAAATAAGGGCCATCTGCAACAAGATGTATTTGCAAGCCAACAAAAGCCAGTTATCATTGCTGATATCCAGGACAGATAATTTTCATTCTGCTTACAAAGGCCGTGGGCAAATGTAGATCTTTACAACCAGCACCCAAAGAATGGCAATCCCTTGCTCCCTCTGAGCCTCCCAAGGCAATGTAACATGGGGACTGTCGCTCTTAGACCACCACAGAAGACTCAGAAATTTGGCAGGGGAGAGTGGGCCTTGACTGCCAGGGGTCTGAAAGATTCTGCAATATCAGATTAACCTTTCCTGGCTATACCTTTCATGGAAGACACCTGAATTAAATGTGCCTTTTGCCTATAGCTTTTAACTCCAGCCAGCTCAGCCCAGGCAACTCAGCCAGCTGATGTGGTCAGAGAAACACACAACTATCTAATGAGAAAGCCTCAAGGATAAAACAAGTTATCTAAGCTCCCCGCAGCACCTCGAGGCCTGTTCCTTCCTTGCAGAGGGAGCTCGCAGTCTGTTGCAGGCACAGCTCCCTGCCAAAACCAGGCTCTGGTATTTTTCCAGAACAAGCTCAGGATGATTTTTTTCTCAGACATGGGAGAGCAAAGTTTGTTTTCAGTCAGAGATGGTGCCTTTCCACATCGCCAGCTCTGGCAGGCTGTGTGCATTTCTAAGAGTCCTGGAAAGTATTTTTCCCTCCCCCAGAGCAAGCGGGCTAGACTGCGGGGGCTGCTGCATCTCTGCAGAGGAGTGGTAGGACATCCAGCCAACACCAAAAGCCTTGTTTGCTAGTGCTGTCCTGCTGGGGATGCCTTTGGCAGAGCAACACCACCTCTGTACTAATAAACTAAGCAGTGCTGGGGACAAAATTTTAGGCTATCTACATGACACAGAGTACACTGAATGGTGTTTCCTTCTTGTGTGTCCAGTCTAGCCAGAGACTAGGTAGGAGTGGATCATCCTGTGCCATCTTGTCTCTCTGAAGTGTGTTACTGCTGCAGTTTTTGGAGAAGATGAGGGCAAAACCAAGCTTTGAGGCCTCTGAGATGCAAGCTGGCTAGAGGTAGGTGGGAAGAGACAGAAAAGACCATGAAGTATGGAATGTTTGACTTTTCTCCCTCACATGTTCCTGTGTACCAGCTTTGGACAGTTCTGGTGCCTGCTCTGGTGCCTATGCCAAGCCACTTGCTACTGGCTGAAGAAATAAGGGAAGGAGGATCATGTCCAGGCAAACACAAGACCTGAGAATGTGATACAGTTGTCACATTAAAAGTGGCATCAGCCTAATGGCAGTAACTAACACACACTGACTAGCTGGTGAGCAGCACAAGGTCATCACTCAGCTCTGCGTCATGAACTGGATAGTTTTGTTTTCTGTTTTATCTGCTGTTGCTTGTGACTTTAGTATGCTCATAATAAGCTGAACTCTTCCTGTTGCATTTGGTTGTACAGGACTGTGACCTTGAAGGCACTTCTTCCTTGAGTGCTGTAATAGAATCATAGAATCATGAAGTGCTTTGGGTTGAAAGGGACCTTGAAAGGTCATCTAGTTGAACTCCCCTGCAGTGAACAGGGACATCTTTAACAAGATCAGGTTGCTCAGAGACTTGTCCTGACCTTGCACGTTTCCCGGAATGGGGCATCTATCACCTTTCTGGGCAACCTGTGCCAGTGTTTCACCACCCTCACTGTGAAAAATTTCTTCCTTATATCTAATCTAAATCTTCCCTCTTTTATTTTAAAACTATTACCCCTCATCCTGTCACAAAAGGCCCTGCTAAAAAGATTGTCCCCTTTTTTCTTACTGTAAATATTGAAAGGCTGCAATGAGGTCTTCCCAGAGCCTTCTTTTCTCCAAGCTGAGAATAGGACAGCAGCCCTTGGATTTGAGACTGGCAGGGGTATGTAGGTGCCAGGGCCCTACATTAATTTAGATGATGTAATTGAAGTATCTGCATGACTAAGTCTGTGGTCTTTGCAAATATGAACAATGATGATTGATGACACTTGCGCATTAAGGCAAACCACTTGATATCACTGCAAAAGAATTGCAAAAAAATCAATTTGCTCTTTCAGGATTAGGATGTCCTCCTGAGTGTCTAGAGGACACTTTGTGAGATGCAATAAACTTCTTAAGTACTATTGCATTATCCTCCACAAGCCCAATCTGTGGCATATTTGTAGCATGGCTGAACTGATTCCATTAGAGATTTTTCAACAAAAGCACCATAACAGAGTTTTAAAGAAGAACTGGGCTTTTTAAAGGCATTGTTTTTGTTTTAATTTTAAATACAGAGTAGTACTACTACCTATAAGCTTAAAGCACTCCATCCATCTGTAACTTCATGGAAAGCATGAGCTAGAGATTTTCAGGTGGACATTGTCTATATGAGCCCCAAGCCTGAGTTTCCAAACGGGTCCGGTCAAACATCTTAGCAAAAGTGCTGGGTTTGCTCCATCTGAACCCTGAGGTAATCAAAAGATTTAATACTGTCTCCTGAGGAAGGTAAAAGCTCTGCTCCTATTCAAACTATTCAGGAAACAGGGGAACTGGTAGACCTGCTGTTCCTTTCTTGCAGCAAAGAATGGGACTTCTGTTACTTTGAAACACTTGGAAATTAGATTAAAAGATTTTGCAGATGATCCAGTCATTAGAGATGCAGGAATTTTTAATTTGTAAAACTGGCCTATTGACAATGACTCCCTCAAGACCTTGGTAGAAAGAAGCAGTTTGAGCAGCATGGTCACACTGCAGGCACTTTTTGGAAGCTGAAGGATACAGAGGTACTGAAGCATTGCCACGGGAGAAAGAGGCCAAATCTGCATCCAGAACATGAACCCTGCACAGATTGCTTCTGCACTGTATGGCAGGAGGTATTCATTTTCTCACTCATGTGGAAATTATAAAGATGTTGTGTCATTTTTGCTCAATATCACCCTGAAGAATCTCAAAAAGTTTTGTGCACTACAGAAAGAATTTGTGTCCCACTAAAGTGCTGATATCATTTATGAGGAGAGAACAAATCAGATGGAAGCTTTTCCAGTTTGCTGATTTTGATACAGATAATATGAGGCTGGACTCTCTACATCGGCCTGTGTTTAGCTTGTTCCTCGCACCAAAATTATTTCAACTTTTCATCCGCTTACACTGAATAACATATAATATACAAGAACTGGAAGATGAGATTAAGTTAGGCATCTCCCTACCCAACTACGTCCCTTACTCACTAGGCCCCAGGATCAGATCTGATGTCTATTCTGAAATCATGAATCTTGCATTGGCACCTATGTGGCTACCTAGGGCAGGGGATGAGGTGTGTCTCCCTCCCACTTGCTCCGTAATTCACTGATCACATAGTCTGCAGGATTTACTTAGGAGCTGGAGGTTTGGATTTACACAAGTCAAGGAATGAGACTTCCACTTCTTTGCTGACTGCTTTAATTAACATATTATTCTTCAGAACTGGTTGTTGCTTTTTTCTATTTATTCCTCTTCCCCTTCTTTGCTAAGGAAGCCATGAGCCAGTCACCTGCTTCCCAATCAATAATGTACGTACTAAGCACAAAACTGATCCAGGCCTCACTGGGACACTTCCTGTAGCCCTTAACAGGATACCTAAATCCAGGAGACAGATAGCATTGTAGGCCACCCTAAGACTCTGCTACATCTCACATATGCCTTAAATCTAGAGCCTTCTGGTGCTACAAATCCCATTTGTAGTACTTGCCTCTCCCATGTCAACGCATGACAAACTGCATGGGCACCTGCATGGGCACTCCTGACTGGGTGCTATCACATAGCCCACATCCCTTATTGGATTCAGCCCTTCATTTTGGATTCACATCAACGTAACACTAATATTTACCTCCTTCTTTCTGTACAGTTGATCCACATGTTCTTTCTTTGTCTTCTCTTGATACTTCTCAAGACCTTTCTTTGTGTACTTTGAAGTTCTCTGTGAGCTTTGGGTCAGTTTGAGTTTTGGCATTCCTAATGTTATCCCACTGCATTCTGAACTACAGATAAGCAGTTTAGCAGCTAAAATGGTCTCTGGTATTTACTTTTCCTATTCGTCCAGTAGGTTTGAAGCTGATTTTTTCCCTTTTGTATAGCTGCAGGTTATAGTCTTCCATACATTCAAATCCCTGAACTTCATGCTGCTGATTTCACTGATAAGTCCTATGAATTCATCACCACTTTTGCTTCCAAAATCAGGGAGCTTAGTTGCAAAACTACTTTAATTGCTCCCTTTATCTTAAATTGAATCATCTTGTGACTACTTAAAGTTTTACTCCAGAACCAGAACTTCCATCAAGCACACATTTCAAAAACAAGTTTAAAATTACATCAGTTCCTGCGGTTTAAATTACTATTTGGAGGAGAACCTGTCATCTCTCACCATCAGAAATAATATGTTTTACTGCTACTAAAGAAATAGGAAATGCATATTTTTAATATATATCTAGAAATTTTGTGCACATGAGGAGGAGTAACGCAGCTCAAGTGGCTACAATTTTGAGACTGCATCGTGTCTGCCAAGGTTTTACGTTACACGATGGACATGTTACTACATGTTACTACAGGACTGGTCAAGAAACAGGGCAAGCTGTCACAACAGGATCAACAGATCAGTGACAGAGAGCAAAAGAACAGAGATAGGAAGCAAAAGTTAGGGTTAATCAAGAACAGAGAGAAAAGACAAAGGAATTTGTTGTCAAAGCATTATGTCCTTTTTGGTTTCCCAAAAGTTACATTCCACCACAGTGAGTCCAAATTGTCAGAGCCGTTTACATTACCAAGGTTTGTGTTCCTCTGCAAAAGAGAGTTAGGTGGTCTTTACCAGCATTACCCACACAAGTCATCTTTTAAGGCACTTTGGGCATGATGGTTTCCTGTCTAACCACATCTTCCTTCCTTACTTTTTGCAGTCTTATCACATTAGTGATATGCCTGTCACATTAGTGATATCAACTGCCTTCATATTTTCTTTTTCTAGAGCAGTATATATCCCCTCAAATGATTATTTCACTCTTAATTTCTATTTCATTGTCTGTATGTGTAGTCACATCCATATCTTAGTTTTATGACACAATGGCAAAGATGCAAATTCCATGCTTTGATTTAAAGGAGATAGAAGATATCCTTTGTAAGCACAGCTTTCAAAACATTATCTTGTTCAAGATATGTTCTTGAAACCTATGTTCAAGAAGCAGTGTTAGTATTCAACCACTTGAAGTAGGTATAAAATATGAATAGAAAATAAACCAGGTGAGTAACATCTGCTTTATGGAAGGTGTTAACACCAAGGGCAGTTTGACTGACCTCAGTGGAACTATGGCCAACTGAGACTCTACTCTTGGAGCTGGACTTTGGATGGAGATCTGTGAAGTATGTGTGTAATGCAGCTGAGCATGATGGGTAGACAAAGAATTCTACACTTTAAAATGTGTTTGGTCTCTCTTCTCTGGATGACATTTTCTTAAGTTCTCAGAGCTGAGGAGGTGGCATTTCAGTAGTTATTCTTCTCTCGCTATTGCCCTTCTCAGCAAGCATACAAGTCTTGCTTCCATCAAATCCTAAAGAGGCTAGTGATTTGAAAAGATTATAAGTCATCAACCAGGAGTCAAACAGTGATTGGTATATACCAAAGGGGATATGTTAAGAAATGCATTTTCTTTAAGAGTCAGCATGATGAGTTGTATTTCATTGGAACAATAATGAATACCAGGAGAGAATGGTAAATCAAACAGTATTTTTTTTTTTTGGCAAAGAGCAAGTTTTTCACGACTACTGAACTGTACATGCTGTTGATAGGAAACAAGATTGTAGTGACATCTGATTACAGTTGTCTAAACCAAAGTCCTCTACTTTCTGAGCTTACTGCAAATCTGTTGAAAGGCATAGGGAGAAACACTGGAACATTTGGAACACGTGTAACATGATAGAGGCTTTGGCATGGCATCACTCAGAGAGCTGTAAAATACCTGCTGCAGAAGGTGTTTTCACTTGGTTCCTTCCAAATCCCTGAGAACCGTTTACTTTTTGGAATTTGCCCAGTTGCAACAAGCAAATGATAGCTAAGAAGTTTGGCAGTGCCAAGGAGATACAGAACTTTCAGAAAGATTGTAGTTGCCAGCCCAAATGAAAAAATATTTTTTGTTCTATGCTCACTGAAGTCCTGTCAACAGTCTTATTTTGCCTTACACCAGTAAAGGACTCTTTTAGAGTCCTTCCTCATAAATAAAAAAGCTTCCAGATTGAATTATCTCTTGGCTGTGAGTAAAGAGCTCAATATTAAAGAAAGACAAAAAGACAATTTATGCATTCAAGCTGAAAGATGATTGAGGCAAGGAGGTGATATTGACTCAGACAATATGAATATTTTCAAAGCTCTTTGCCATGCTGCTGCTCCATCAGAGTCAAAACTGTAGCACCAATCAGCTCAGTCACCCAGGGTGAGGATCACCCTGGTTCAGGATGTGCAGGAACAATACATGGAGGCAATAGGCTTTTTGGAATGTAACAGAGAAGCTGTTGTTCCCACTATACGTTAAGCATGGGCTTTAGCCCTAGATGTTGTCCCACCAAGCATACCAACGCACATCCATGTCCAGGAATGGATCAACATTAGCCAGTGACTGTGACTGACTGCAGGATCCTCCCCTCCCTTACCCTCCTCCCCCCTCCTTTTCTTTTCCTCTGCCTCTCCGCTCTGTTTCTTGGCTGGCCATCAGCTCCTATTTCAGGAGGTAGGAGGTGGGGAGAGGGAGAAGAAAATGAGAATTCCCTCAGCCCAGGGCCAAGGATCAGATGGGAGAAGGTACAGTTCTTCTCACTTGCACTCTGCTCCCAGACTCCTGAGAAGCCAGCTCCACCCAGGAATACAAAGTGTTCATTCATGCCAAAGCTCAGCCTCTGAACAACATAACTATCAGTTCTTAACTATTCCAGCAAAAACTTCTCAGTGATACCATTCCCTCTTTCTACCCCCATCCTTCCCTTCCCAAGCCAAATGAAATAATGACAATCAGCTACAAACATTAGCACAATGTATAATCACACACAAATACTGTCATTCTGCTAATGAAATTCCTTTAGTCTCTGAGCCTGTAGACCCCACACTGCTACAAGAAATGGCAAAGTTTCCCCTCAGACATCATAGTTTCTGTCATGAAATTGCAGGAGCAATTGCATTAATTCTTGTCCTGAAGCATTCTGGAGTTTGGCTTTTCAGTCTGTCTGAGAACTTCTCAGGCAAGTATGCAAACAATGCTGGGACATGATCAAGTCCAGATAGAGAGGCATAAAAAACACTGTTTACAAGAAAACATTTGTTTTGCTCCAGTTGCCAAAGTAGATAGCACCACAAAATTGAAGTAGGTCCGTCGTGTATTTCCCATCACAAACAGTGGTTCACTTTCCAAGCACTGTGCAACACGTTTGGCTACTTATGTGGAATTAAGCAGAGCACAACATAGGAAATGGTGCTCAGTAAATCTAAAAAGGTACCCTTGGCATAATTCCAGAGTTTAAAATCTTTAGGAGGAATATTTTTTAATGTTGAAAGGTCATTGAACTATTTGTTTTCCAGCTGGACTGGTTCTACTCTGCCAAAGCCGCTGTTCATGTGCAAGAGCTATTTGTCTAAGATGGCCTTGTTTCTTCATTTCCAAGGATTGTTACTTTTACCAAGACTTTTTAAATTATTTTTTTTAAATTATTACTTTATAACAGCAAATGGGCAAGCCTTTCTTTGACATAGGTGGAATCAAATACTATTTTCTTTTAACAAAGTAATTTGTAAAATAGCACATGGAGATTACTTAATTTCCAGTTGCAGAAAATAATGCTTTTAGAAAGTGCTCAAGAGTCATAAATGCATATGAGTTTCCAATACAGTACTGTGGAAAAAAAAAGTTAATCAGATTATTTTGGATTAAAAAAATAGAGTTGGCACAAGAACAGGCAATACCACACTATAACTTTACATTATGGTGCCCATAATTTGACAAGCATGTTGAAAAATTGAAAAAGATGCAGAAGAAAGCCCCAGAAACTATCTAGAAGTTCAAGAAAATACTTAATGCAAGAGACTGAAAGAGCTTAATGTGTTTAGTTTATGAAAACCGTAATTGAGGGTCAATTACACACTGACTTCAGTTGTCAAGGTTTAGGGTCAGAGCCAGCCACTAGACCTATAACAGATACTCTCTGTTAACTCCTCTCCCTTTCTGAAGGAGAAGAGAAAGGAAATAAGGGAGAGAGACTTATAGATCAGAAAACTAAAACAGCTTTAATGAAAATAATAGCAATGAAAATAATAGCAATAAAATGGAATATATGCAAATATATATAAAACCAATATTGACCCCAACCCCCCAGATGGCAAATACATCACCACCGCCGCTGCTGTGTAGCAGGCACTGGAGAACTCCCAGACTCTGGGGAACCAGATTCAGAAGCTGGATTCTGGAACTGGATTCAGGTACACATAGATCAGGATCAAAGACAAAATGGACAGAGTCCTCCTTGGACTCCCGCCATTGAAGAAGAGAGCTTGACCTTTCTGATCCCTTAGCTTTATACTGAGTATGACATATATGGGATGGAATCCCTCGTTGGTCAGTTTAGGGTCACCTGTCCTGGCTGCTCCTCCCCACAGGTGCATCCTTTCCTTTTCTGCACCCTGTCAATGTGGTACACAAGACCCAGCAGTGACCTTGGTCTGCACACCAATCCTTGGTAGTAATGCAAACCATGGAGAGTTATCACTGCTAGAAGCAGACACTGTGAAAATCTGCCTTTAACTTCAGGAAGTGCAGTTAGAAGAGACTCAGCTGAAAAGTACAATCACTGAACAGAACCAGTTCTGTTCTAGCTCAAACCAAGACACTAGTATAACATTGATTCATAGAACACCCCAGGTTGGAAGGAACCTCAAAAGATCCTCTCATCCAACCTGGTCCATTTCCAGAGTAGCCAATATTAAAAGGATGTTTAATAAAGCAACAGAAGAGACACTGAATGACAAACATGCATTTAAGATACTGAACAAACTGCCCTTGGAGCAAACTGCTCAGTAACACATTCCTATCTGCATCTTCCTTCATTAAATCAGGAGCAAATGCCTTCTCCAGAGATAGTCTTTAGTCAGACTAACCTCAGTAAAAGGGGAAAATTGCTGAAATCAAATCCATGTTGAGACATACAGAAAGATGAAAAGATTTTAAGGGTTTCTTCTTGCCTTAAGGTGCTGCAAAAACAAGAGCCAGTAACCCATGTGGGAGGCAGCTAGTGAGTGATGAGCAAGGTGCAGCATTGCAATTCCCCTTGTCTTCAGTGCTTGCCCTGCTGTGAACAGAGAGCTGAGAAGGGCTCAGATCCCACTGAACAGCTTCTTGGCTACTCAGTTCTGCATTCATCTGCTGGTTTTCACCAGATATGTGAAGCTGGGCTCTGCCCATGGTGGGTTGTGATCATCCTTTACCAGCTCCTGACAGTTTTGGAAGACATTAATGTGGTTAGTGGTTCTCAGTCAGGTGTGTGAGTCAATGGGTAGTGACTGCCTGGATATGTTTTTAATTAGCAGCAAGGCTGAATTTAAGAGAAAGGCTGTAGGTGCTGGGCCTGGGTCCAGCTGAGTAGTAAGCTAGGAGCACACTAGCAAACAAAGAGCTGTGCCACACCTTTAGCTCCTCAGATATGCTATCCACCTGGTCCATCTGGAGGTGTGAGACAAGATCTCTGGAGTCACCTCACTGCTCCTGGCAAGCTTGATAGTGTTGGCTCAGTGAGCTGAGACATTCAGGAAGGCTATCAGACCAACACTGGCTTTCTTCAGTTTTACAAACTTGGGCTCTAGGCAGTGTCAGCTGCTCTGAATCACGGCTCAGCCTAATGCATTGTAACCTGAACACTGAAGAGGTGGAGGATTTATTGAACCCTGCAATAAGCTCCCGTTTGAAGGGAAGACTGGAGACCAGTCAGACTTGAAAGCTGATTTATATGTGTTGTACGAAATGCTAGGTTTGGGCTTTCTGGCAGCATAAGCAGTACTGCTAAGATTCCTGGAGGAAAGGTATATACAACCCCAAGAGTCCTTTTCTGCTCTAGAGGAAATGGCCTGAGGCAAACACAGCTGGAGCAAGAATGGAGCACTTTGGGCTGCTCCCAGAAGCAACCCAAAGGATTTGCAAGAAAACCCTATCCAAATCCTGATATTAAGCCTTGGTTAAAGTGATGAAGAGGTGGGTCTGGCACAAATCCATGGATTTAGGATGTCAGTGATGACAATAAAATGTGTGGCAATAAAACAGCCTTATTGAAGATGATTTCTCAGTGACATAGAAGTGCTAAACTCTACCAAATTCTGTTTTCAGGATCGTATGAGCAAGTGACAGGAATTGACGCGTGGATGTGTAGGGATAGTTGTGTTTTGTGCATTGGCTTTAGGAGAAATCACCTAGCCTTTGTCAGTAGACAAGGTGGTGCTGAGGGGCTTATGTGAGCAGGAGAGGTTGGCATTGCTCAAAGGAACTTGCATATCGTGTTTAGGATCTCAGTTATTTAAGACAAAAGGAGTACATATGTGTGCTTTTGAGCAGATACATTTCTACTGCTTTTAGGAAAAGAAGGATTAGCAGCATAGGAAAATTAGAGCTGTACACTGTCAGATGTCCAGAGGAAGGGTTGCTTCCCCACCACACCAGAATGGGAAGTGGACTGCTTGGAGGCACCCACGCCTCTCCTTGAATGGCAGGTGAATCAGTGTAAGAAGGCAACAGCACTTTTTTCCTTTTTGCCTAAATCCCACGCAAAGCGATAGCATCCTAGAGGGCTGGTGACTATGGCAGGCTGATAGAGGCAAAGGAATGTGTTTGCCACACTCCTTGTGAGGTAAGCTAAAGAGATGTAGAGAGAGTTTTGCAATCTGATTATGTGTTGCAATTTTTAAAAGCTGTATTATCAGGTGGATCCAGAACCAAAGTCTCAGCCTCAAAGCACCTTCCATGGAACAGACTGGGCCCTGGCCATGTCCCCACCCTCAGCAAGGGGTGTCCTCACAGCTCACACAGCTCTGGGGTCAGAGATGCTGGACATGAGGCACCCTGGCCATGGCAGGGTGGGTGGCAGGGCTGGGCAATGTCTGGTGGATCCCAAGACAGGTCAGAAGTCCTCATAGAGCTATTTCCAGGGTCTGTGTAGCTCCCTGGCTTAGGATGAGGTAGGTAATAGATCCATCCTCAGTGGCCGGTGGGCCTGGGCTATATTGCTGGGGAGTCATCACAGGGTCTAGGGCAGGCAGGGGGGTGCAAGGGAGTCTTGCCATCCCTGAAGAGCTCTGGGGGCATGGGGGCATTTGAGGGTGTCCCTGAGGGGCTTCGGGGCTTGGCGGAGAGGTTCAGACGCCACTGAGGAGGTCAGGAGCTGGGGCCAAGCCAGGAGTCACAGAGGGCTCGGGGCTGTGTTGAGAGTGGGTGCTGTGGGCAGCCTTGGGGCAGGCCTGCAGCTCTCAGCTGGGGAGGATCAGCAGGAGTCAAGCCCCATGACACTCAGGGTGGCCCAAGCTGGCTGTGCAGCAGTGGGGGCTCCTCACAAGCGTGGCAGGGAAGGACCTCACCAGCAGGGCCACCAGGGCAGCAGTCCATGCTGACAGCAACCAGGGTCAGACACAGCCCAGTGACCACCAGGCAGGTCCATGGCCATGAGGCAGGTCCCAGGTCAAGCTGGGAAGTCGAGTTGCCAGGTCAGGGACAGGGTCCAGCTCCAGATCAGCAGCCCATGGCCCAGCACAAGCTGGGCTGCCAGGCAGCAGGCGCTGTAGCTCTGGCAGGGGCACAAAGCTCTGGAGCCTCAGCTTAAAAGCAGATCCCACAGGGAAGAGAGGGACGCCTGCAGCACCATGCTGGCTGGTACCCTCTCCCCACATCTCCAGCAGAAAGGCCACCACCCTCAGCTGCACTGTTTGTATGCTGGCCCTGAGCCCCAGCAGCCAAACCTCCAGGAGAAGAGGATGCGCTCAGGGCCCTTACATGGGTTTTCTCAAGGTTAAGCTCACTTGGATGGCAGACTAATGCTTTTTTTTTCATGGTGGTGATGTTTTTCTTTGGTGTTTGTGTTTATCTGTAGCACTTACAGTATTTCTGTTACTGCCCTCTTTCCCTGTTTCTCAGCCACCTTCCTCTTCATCTCTGTTGCGATCATTTCACCTTGTATCTACCATCTTTCAAAACACTGAACTCTTCTATTCACAGCACCCTCCTGCTTGTTTGTGTCTAATACTACTGCTTCCAGTAATGCTATCAGTATAGTGTAGCACAGGCTACAGTGGCTGGGTTTGATGAGTTTGCTCTATAAAAAACATAATGTCTTCATTGAACCCATCACTTCATCAATGCCTGTTCAGCAGTCCTCAGCAGAGCACAATGACCTTGAGTTTCACCCTGGCTTTCAGCACTGATCAAACACACGACTAACGTTTTAACTTCACTGTATTTTAGTGTTTTGTATTTTGTAGTTTTATGTAGATGTGACTATTTTGGCTTCTGCCACTTACTGCAAGTCTAGGCAGTGTGCCAACAATAATATGTCAATGATAGCACATGTCTTTAATCCAAATATGTTTGCTAGTGTCCTGTGTCAACAGCATAAACTAAAGAGTCTAATGCAAAATCATCCAAAAGTAATGTTTGCAAATCCATCTCTTATCCTTAATGTCCAGTGAAGGAACATGATGAAAAATACAAGGTTAATCCTGTGTATTTTTATTCTCCCATCAAACACCGGTTTAAACCAGTTGTTCAAAATCCCACCCATTCTTAGGCTGATATTCAAAAAGTGCTCATGTAAATAATGCACATGAGTAAGTAGTTTGCCCATTAAACAATGAACATAAAATGCTTGAAAGTGTAATAAAATGAACAATGTATTTATATAGCTCTTAAATGCATACATATGTGAATATACATATTCATGTATATTCTTAAACATGTATAACTAGCTTGTATGAAGTTAGTGTAAATGCTGAACTGGGTTACTTGCTGTATCCATATATTCTCAATACAATTTTCCTAGTGATAAGTATATGAAGTTTCTCTTTCTGTTCTACAGCAATATAACAACTGTACTATTAATTATAGGATTATACTATAGTATGTAACACTACTATTATAATCATATTATTGTAGTGTGACGGCAGCGCTCAATAAAAAGCGAAAAATTTGGAATGAGTCTTAAGACTCTGAGATTGCCATCTCTAACCATGTATGTCATCCAGCACTTTGTGAGCAACAAGGTATGTAGCAAACATCTCAAACCACAACCTGATTTTGTCCTTTTGCTATAACAAACTGTGAAATTGTCTTTTGCCTCAACTTTCCTGTTTCCGGTGATTTCATTGCTCCTTGAAATCCTTTCTAGGTGGTGCATCTCCAGCCTTTGCTTGCTACTCTGTTTACCCAAAATTTTCTAGGGTACATGCATCTGGAAGAGATGGCAGGACTTGGCCCTCAATTGGAACGCACCCTTCTTACTTTCAACATGATCTCAAACGTCACTGCCAGTTCTCAGGAGCCCTTTTTGTATTTGTGTTATTGACCCAGCCATATTGCTGGGTCAATGCATAGGGATGCCTCCAGGCTTTTTGATTTCTTTACCACTTTGCACAATCCTTTTACATCTTCAACTTCTCCAGAAATCTTGAGTCACTTATTCAGTCTCTGTAACTTCTTGTTTTCCTGCTGGTCATTTAGGCCTCTCATAACTTCCTCCACAGTGCCCAGGATCAATCTGTGTTGTCCACCCACTCTACAGAAGGATATTTTTGGCATTGCTAGTTATTCATCTGGCATGTTGTCTCCATGTTACCTTAACTAGCTCCTTCTCTTACCCAGATAACATCAGGATTGATTTGCACTTAGTTCTTTTTTTAATTTTACCTTAACTTTCCCCACAACTAATTCAGTTTAGCTAAGTGCATATGTCTTCATGAGAGAAACATATATTGTCAGGTGTCAGATCTGTACCAGACAATGCACTGGCCTTGGGAACTCCTCCAGGTAGTAGATTACAACAATTAACATAGGCTGCAGTAGAAATCATGGACTGAAGGCTACAGTTTACCTATATAAACAGTCTTGTCCTGCTGCAGAGAAGTCAGCTGTGTTTAAAAACTGGAACTGGACTGATTTAAAAGGCAAATGTCAGTAGTAATAGAAATACTGCATGTTTCTGGCACAGTGTTCAATTAAACAGCCAGTGATATGTCACACGGTTGGCTAGCATATTTGTGGAGTTTCGGGGAAATGGTTCAACAAAGGCCTGTAGCAATGTTTTCCCTTTTCTAACTCTCTATTTAAACACTCCTTAAGCTCTGAGCTGCTTTCCAACTTTTGTCTGTTCAGTAACAGAGAAAATAAGTTTGATATAATGGAAAATGCCATTAACAGGTTAACTTTCAACTTCGCCTTGAACTTCTTAAATGACTGATTAACTTACTTCCTGACAGTTTATAGAAGAAATGAGGGTTGTAAACAGGACTGCTTACTTCTTTCTTATCACTTAAGTATCTGTTTAATTTATTCATCACTCACACACTAACTGCCTAGAAACAACCAGGGTGAAGTGCTTGTAACCATGAATTCCACAAAGTCATGTACTAGACTGAGGATAAAGGCCAAGAAACCACTAAGTCCTCCTTAAGCCCTAAAAGTGTAGTCTACAGTTCAAGTGGTGCCTCCAAGCACTTTCCAGTGAAGTAAGTGGCTTTCAGAGTCCCAGGAGCATGACACTCAGGAGTGAACCTGTACTGGCTGGGACCTTTGTATGCAGTCATCTAAGAGTAAGAAGGGGAAATAACTTATGAGATTGTATCGAAGTTTACTGAGAAACAGAAATGTGAAGCCTCTTCCTAGCAAGAAACTCATTTAAAAGAACAAGGTCTAACTGAGGAGGCACCACTGCCTTTGGCCAAGGTCACTAACAAGCAACCAGGTAGCCCTGTCCTGCTGAGCCTGGGTAGCTCCTCACAGGCTACAAGGCTATGCATAGCAAAAAGCAGAGCAGGGAGGGATGGGACAGTGTTTGCAACCAGTCACCTTTGCTCTTCCAGCCCAGTTCAGCAGCTTCTCAGTTTTTTTCTTTATCAGTAAGAACACTCAGGGGAAGTCCAGAACAAGGTCTGAATGTAGCATCAGATGTAAAACATGTCTTTGAGCTTCTCTGAGCACTCAGCCAACATTACTGTCACTGGGCTGTTGGGGTTTTTTTTTAAAAGAAAAGGTACCTAATGACATTTCTTTTCAGTCTCCTCTGTTAATTAAAACAGCCTTTGACAAACAAACAAAACCCAAAACCCAAATCCCAAGCATTTTATATGGCAGAGGCAGAACAAAAAATACTAGCTGTCGGGAATCTGCTTCAAAGATGGACTCATTTTTGTGTTCTTCTCTATTTCTTGTTCTATTCTCTATTCACTTTCCAATTTAGTGAAAAGATATATGAGGATTACATGAAGGTTGATCCTTGGCATAAGAAAAATATGTTACTCCTTTATTTGACAGCAAGAAAAAATTTCTCCCTGTCTATGTAATATTGTCCTCATCATTAAAACAACCTGCTATATTATAGTATTACTGTGTAGCAAACCCACTTTCCATCTCTCTCATGTAGGCTGTGTTAATAAAAAGCTTTCTATTTGCCCTTGATGTGTGGGATGTGAACCTACTAATTACTCTGGAAATAAATTCCTTCTCTTAGCTTAATTCTCTGGTCTCTATAATAATACTTTTAGGTCCTACTCAGTGCTGAGCCAAAGGCTGGTTAAAGTAGAAGTATCAGGTGATCAGGACAGTCTCAGTAAAACTCCTTTTGCACTTTACATGGAATGTCAATGATGTTTTAGCAACTTTGATTACCCCTTCTTGAGCTCTGAAAATGCAACAGAAAAACGCCAATCCTGAAGTTCAGCGTGGTGTTCATCACAGCAGTAACAAGGAGAAGCAACACTAGAAGCACCCAAAGGGAAAAAAATTAGACTGCTGTCACTGTCAAAACTGATGGCATATGCTCCATATCCAGGGTGATCTCATGTCAGCAAATGGCATACAGTAACAGCAGAGACACCTGATCCCCCTTCAGAGAGGAAACCAAAAGGACCAGAGAATGAGGAAAGCCATGAATAAAGCTGGAATTTGGCATCTTAAAGGAGTGAACGCCATATGTGTCAGCAACACTCATATGTCTGTCCCACACCAGTAATGATAGTACCTTCAGGAACTGGAAGCAGGATAGCTGTTTCAGTGTCATGCTGTCAGTGCCCACAAGTTTAAAGGTGACATTTTATTAAATCAGTGATCTTCTTTGAGGATTTTTCATGGCATGATGTTGCAGGAGCTCAGTTGGTGGTGGGACAGATATTTATGTGCTATGTTCATCGTGCAGAGCAGACATACCATAAGAAGCAGTAAATTTTCTACACTGACTGCTGGTTAGTTATAGCTGAATTAATTTCACAGCCTTTTACAAATTTATTTTTCAAGTGTTGTGTGATCCTCCTAAATGTTATGTTAATCTGTTAAATAGCGCTGTACAGTTTGGACTCTGAACTTACTTTGCTAGACGCAGTGGTTTTAAGTTTCCAATTAACTAAAAATTAAGCATTAACTGAAATCCCTTAATTGAAAAAAAAAAAAGAAAGAAAAAGTTCTAATTAATTTTTACAATTAGAAACTAATAAGTAAGTGCTAGTGATTAGCTCCCATAAAGTTGTACCTTGACTTTCTTTCTAAGCATTTGCAATGTGTAGGGCCTTTCTTAAATCACTCAAGCATGACAATTTCTTTCAGCCACATTAACTTTTCGTAGCAAGTGTTACTGAACTTGTTCAAGCATAATTTGCTTATGTTATGCCTTTTTGCTTACTCACATGACTAACGTACTTTTCTCTCCACGCAGTTGCATTGCTAAGTCCCTGGGTTGCAGAGAAACATGTTAGGAATACAGATTATAGCTTTCATCTTTTGTTTCTGTGGGCTGGGAGCTGCTATTGCTGCTACTGCATCGAATGAATGGAAAGTCACTAGTCGAGCATCATCTGTTATCACTGCAACCTGGGTCTTCCAGGGTCTTTGGATGAATTGTGCTGGCAATGCACTGGGCGCTTTTCACTGCAGACCTCACCTTACTATCTTCAAAGTAGAAGGTAAGTAGGTGTAATTTAACTGGAACATATGGAGAGCGATGTGTATTGCAAGATGTGAGCCTGAGGAGAAAAAGATTATTTTGACTTGTGGAAGAGATTATGGTTAAAGCATTATGATGAATATAAGTCAAGGATATTGTAGGCAGAATATTGGAAACAACTTTGTAGGAATCATGTGTATTCCAAGAAAGATCATCAGCTCTACTCTGTGGTTGGTAACATGCGATAAGTATACTGGACAGAGTTCCAGTAAATACGCTATCAGTACCAAACCACTGTTAGCAGAGAGATGGACTAAACTGTCTTCCAGTTCTAATTTCTATGCAAAAATACGTATTGTCCTTGCTGGATGAGGAGAGGAGGAAAGATAGCAAGGTCTGTGGCAGTTCTCAGTAGTCTTTTTAGTAACTAAGGAAATTAGATAGCAAAGAACCACGTCCATGAATGCTATGCAAATATTCATATGCTGGGAATTAAGTGTGCATGTATATACTTGCTATATCATAGGTTGATATTTTAACTTTAATGATCAAAGGTGTGCTGTTTCAGAATGTCCATTTTCATGGAAAATGTTGAATTCAGAAGACATCTATCAGCGTAAAAGCGGACGGGGTCTTCTTGCCTTTTATCAGATTTTCTCAGAGACAGGTTCTAACTAAAAGTTTACTACGCAATGTGTCTTCTGCTTTGCTCTGCATGTAAAGCAGTAAATAAGAGGTTTGTTTTCTATTTGCTGTTATACCTTTGGACAGTAGGCAAGGTAGTGTTTTCAGTGAAACTGTGCGTAAGCACTCGTGAGGGCAAGGGCAGGGGGACTGCTCTCTCCTGGATGTGGGCAGCACACAAGGAAGATGGAGCCAGGCTAGAGTAGGAAAAAAATTGACTAAGACACTGGTATTTTGGGGAACCAGGGAAGAAATCCAGGCTAGACAGAGCCAGTCTTCCCAAGCTTTCACGAGACTAGAAAGAAGCGGAATTCCAACTCATAAACATCCAGTGGCTGCGAACGAGATGTAAAATGTACCGTTGCACAGTTGTTACCATATGGCGTAAAGAGGGTCATAGACAAACACACACATGGAAACATGGAAACACAGGAATGTTAGAGATCCATACCTTTTCTTGCCACTCATGCCCCTGCCACACCGGCCTGCCTGCTGGGACATATAGATTGACTTTTACATGGACGGAGGGTTTTGAGACAAAACTCAGCTTCGTTTTTGTACACATTTTATCATGCCCTGCTCCAAACTGTCACAAATCACATGAGGGTTGTGAATAGATAAGAATAGTTTTACTTCTTTGAAAGACTACTATTCATAAAAAAAATGACTTAAAAGGCATGGAAATTAATGCATACACTTTAAAAGTGAATATTATATCTTTGCAAATAACCACTAATGCGTTATTTCTGCTGGGATTTAAAGGAAAAAAAAAACAACAACTCTTTTTTTCAGGCATATATAATCAAATTTGTTTAAAGCAATGTAAAGTACTAAAGTAACTAGAAACTACCATTATTGCTATTATTAGTAGTACAAAAGCTGCTTTCAGAATAATCAGATGTAATCCATTTGCCACTTTGTGTTGTTACCGTTACTTTGCTCGCTGGCAGATTGAAACTTGGATAAACGAAGTACATATCACTATTTGCACATCCTTTAAATATATACTTAAGCATCTGAGTAAGATTTTGCTTATTTGCTGTCTAGAGTAACATAGACAAGAAATTCAGAAGAAATTAAAGCAGCACACTGTTGTTAAAGAAAGAGTAGCAAGCTGCTGTACTGACATTTAGGAAGTCTAATTTTAACCTGCCAGTGCACGCACCAGCAAAGGGTAATGTTACACGTAGCATAAACACTGCTGGGAAAGAGTGAGGTATTTTGTTTGGAAACCCTGCTAAACATAAACTCCTGGTAATCCAAGGAAAACAAGAGTTCAACAGAGAAAGAGCTTTGCACTCTCACTCCATCCTACATTGTAAAACAATAAAACACTCAGATTAAAGAAGTAATGAACTCTCATCTCTGTCTTCAGAGCTTCAATATGCCATCATTATTGGCATAGTGATGGCAGGGTGGGCGGGCAATATAACTTTTTCTTCCACGTGTTTATGATTTTATGGGATCTATTTGCCATTTTTCCTATAGCCAAAGATAACTCTGTCACACAAGCTCCTCACTCCATTCCTACCTATCCATCTTCAGGTTACCCCATGAGAAAGTATTAGCAGTAAATAACAGATGTCACTTCTACTCCAAAGCATATTCATTTGATCCATAAAGTTTTCAGTGTACTTTTGGGAGGATTTTGCAGGAGAGGCTTCTACATGAGCTCTATGAAGTTTTAAGATTTTTTTTTTCTGATTTAAATCACAGTAAACAAAAAACTCCAGAGGTCGGTCTTTGAGCAGGATTACCCTGTGGTCATTGGCAGTATGTGGGTATTTACCAGAACTGACTTTCAGCTAAAGGACTAGTTATGCTGATAGGAGCATAGCCAAGGCAGGAAGAGCGCAGCTTCTGCAACCCAGCCCACTTACGGATCCCGAGTGGTTCATGTTTCTGGAAGTCTGGGTTCTCACGGCCTCTCTGCTAACAGCACCCAAGCTAGCTGGGCTGTTGCCCAATGTACAGTCACACGTACAACCACAGCCTGTAACGTTCAGATGAAAGATCCTGGAGGAGTATGACATATTTACGGTAGCACAAATAGTAATAATGTTGTAGCTACAGTCATTTAAGGCAATGTTTGTGGGAAGAAGCAGTATCTTATATTAAATCAACTGCTTTGGGACAAGTATGCAATAAAGTCATTCCTCAGATCTGATGCAGATACAGCAAGCTTCAAGCTAAATGTTATCTGGGAACAGTGTCTCTTCAGTTCGCTTGGTTATGATTCTCAGTGCACCAGATATACTCATGGAAATTACATGATCAAAGCCAAGGACCATTACATACAGGCATAAACTCACAGAGTCAATAAATGCCAGAAATCAAAACTAGCAGAGAGATAATACTGTTTAACGAAACCACTAACCTCTGATGAACCTCTCAGTCCTCATCAGTAAAAAAGACTCACAAAGACCCTTCAAAGGGTGAACCTGGGGACTAAAGCTCATGGCTCCACTGGATTCAGAGCTGTCGTGGACTCCACAAAGATACCGACTTTTTATGGCACAATTTCCAGCCACCCTGTCTCCTGCCAACTCCTCAGCGCTCCAGAGGCAGTAGTTACCTCTCTTCCCATTCCTCTCGTGTCTATCATCCCGAAATCTTATAGTCCCAGAATTATCCAGATTTGGGAAGAAGTTACAGAGAGCTGTTTTGCTCACATAAAATACAGAAATGGAACTAGCAAGCTCAGCTGTGCCCACATGCCTTTCCTGTGACACTCCCCTAGTCTGTCAGCTACTGGGGCAGCTACCAGGCTTCTTCAAACGATGAGTGCAGCTTTTGGCATGCCTAGCCTACAGCACTGTTTCATGACTCCTCTGCACTTTCTGTTTTTGCATGCCATGCATTCAGGGAGATGTACCAGAAAGCAGAAGAAATGTGCTTCCTAGAACCTTTACTTGTTTGAGCCTCAGTTCTTCTGCTGGCATCTCTTAGTCTTTCTAGTGCCTGTTCTGATGGAGCAAGATGGGGCAAGTCATGCTATCCGCTATCTGCTATCAGCAGACAGATGCAGAGCTGCCATTTCATGAAGCTGCCACTGTAATGCAGTGAAGAGGTGGAAGGAAGCTGAAACAATCATAGAAACATAGAATCATTTAGGTTGGGAAAGACCTTTAAGATCATTGTATCCAACCATAACCCTACTCTACCAAATCCACTGCTAAACCATGTCCCTAAACACCACATCTACATGGCTTTTTAAACACATCCAGGGATGGTGACTCAATCACCTGCCTGGGTAGCCTGCTCCAGTGCCTGACAACCCTTTCAGTGAAAAAAAAATTCCTAATGTCCAACAATTTTTCCTAATGTCCAGCAAACAAGGCAACTACTATTGCAGCACCTGAACCCAGGACAGCCTTGCATAGTCATAGAATAGAATCATAGAATCATTATGGTTGGAAAGAATCACCACGATCATCAAGTCCAACCTTCATCCTAACATCTCTCTAGCCACTAGACCATAGCCTCAAGTGCTACATCTATTCTTTTTTTAAACACCTCCAGGGATGGTGACTCCACCACCTCCCTGGGCAGTCTGTTCCAGTGCCCAACCACTCTTTCAGTAAAGAACTTCTTCCTAATATCTAATCTAAACCTCCCCTGACACAACTTGAGGCC
>JAVSBS010019468.1:53331-71482 GCA_033124195.1 Coracias cyanogaster
CACATCTCCACGGCTTGGAAACCCCTCCAGGGATGGGGACTCCACCACTGCCCTGCCCAGCCTCAAACAGCCCTTCATAACCCAGTTGGGGAAGAAATTGTTCCTCATGTCCAACCTAAACCTCCCCTTGTGCATCTTGAGGCCGGTTCCTCTTGTCCTGTCACTTGTCCGTTGGGAGAAGAGCCCAACCCCACCTGGCTCCAACCTCCTTTCAGGGAGTTGTGGAGAGCAGAGAAGATCTTACACCAGCAGGCGCCTGGTGTGGGTACAGCTCCCCGCAGTAGTGTTGGGTGCTGCCATCTCCTGAGGACCTGGGAAGGCACAGCACAGGCTTGGAGGAGCCTGAAAATGGGGAAGACAGCAAGCCCAGGGGCTTGGCTTCCTTTGGTGGGGTCTGGAATTAGCTCCATGCCAGAAAAGTGGGACTCCAGAAAAGGAGTCTCCTGCAATTGCTCTAGTAAGGATCTGCATTATGGAAAGCACCCATGGAATAAGGGACCACTTCTCCATCTGATGATGCTCCCAGCACCCCTGAGCTTCACAGGGGCATCTTGCCTCTCCTCCCACCCCTGGTTGGGCACCTGGGATGCTTGGGACCCCCAAGAAAGGGGGTACAAGGAGCCCAAGGCTCCATGCTCACAGGCACTGGCAGTACTGCTACCTCCAGCCATGGGCACCCCATCCCCAAGCCCAGGTTGCAGATGCTCCCTGCTGTCCCTCTTCCCAGCTTCTCCAAAGTCTTGGTGACCAAAATGCCACCAGCTTGGGAGGAACTGGAGCCAGCAAGGAAGAAAAACCTCACTGGTGCCTGTGACTCATTGGCCTGTGGGTGCCAGGGCTTGTTGGGACAGAGCTCACCTCCGTGGGGCAGAGACATGGCCCCAGGCCAGGAGATGCTCTGCCTGCCTTGAGGGTGGTGAAGTTTGGGTCAGGGGTGGGGACTGCAGCACTTGTGCTCCTGGTGGGGAAATGGGAGGTCTCCCATGCAGAGCAGTGGCATGGCCTCAGGGTTCCCAGCAAAGCTGGTGCTACCAGGCAAGCCCCCTCTCCCAGGTGAGGTGTGACCCCAGAAAAGGCCAGACCCAGAGGGACAGAAGTGCTCCAGCTGATCCTCCAGACAAGAAAGAGGAGGTGGTGGCCACAGGGAAGGAGCAGTGGGTTTGCCTCTCCTGCAAGCCAGGTTGTTCTGCCCTCCCAGGTTGCCTCTCCCACCAAACCAGGTTGTTCTCAGACTAAGCTTGGTTTTGCAGGAGCCCCCAGCTCCTCTTCCCCATGCTCCCCAAAGAGAAGGGCCAGAACCCTCCTGAGAAAACCCAGCACCACCCCAAAGTCCTTTTCTTTGGGGGTCTTACCATCTCCTGGGCAAATTCATGCAGTCCAGGGCTGCCCAGCCCATCTTATTCACATTCTCAACTTCTCCATCCTGCAGAAGTGCTGTTCCTGTGCTCTGCTCCTCCTAAATTTCCCCCACCCAGGGGTACCATGCCCAGTTGGGGCTCCACTATGGGAAGAGCTGGCTCCTAGCACTGCAGAACCGGACTGGGGTGCTTGGTCTTCCCATCCAGCCCCAAGGCTGCTCCCAAAGACACCACATGCAGCACAAAGTCCCTCTCCAAAAACCTGGAGCAAAGACACCATGCTCTGGGTGGAAGCATGGCAGAAACCAGGCGGACCTGCTGTGAAGCCAGGTTGTTTTCTGCAAGGGCAAGCTCCAGGCCAGGGCAGAGACCATCTCAGCAGGTCATTGCAGCTGGGAGAAGGCTACTGACTGACTTTTTCTTTATTAGCAACATGAAGGCAGGGATCACAGGCTGCTCCGCACAGCCGGTGGAGTTCCAAGTAGGTCCCTTGTAGACCACAGAAAGCTGAGCATCCTGGTGCTCCAGGAGAGTTCCCTGGCACTGCAGGGTCACCAAGGAATAGCTTTACCTTCCCAGCTGAGCAGAACCCCACTGTGCTTCTCAGAGAGGATCGGCAGTACGGACAGCATCCCCCGCACACTTGTGTCCACTGTCAGGTCAGCCTGCAACAGCCACCAGTGAGGAGAAGGACCAAGATACCATCGCTCCACACCATCCACCAGCACCCGCCCAGCTCACGCAGGTCAGCAGCAAGGTTCCTCTCACCCAGATCAAGCAGAGGGCCGCGGGAGGTGGGACAGCTCCATTACATAGGAAGATGGTTGGGTATTTGCATACTCATTGATGGCTTGGATGGAGGTGACTTGAGCTGGGCATCCACTATAGGTTTAACCCAATAGGACACGTAAGAGATCTCTGCAGGATCATCCTGCAGGATCCCAAACAGGGATGAGGGGAGACCTTCTGGGCTGCAGCTCTTCAAGGAAGGGGGTGTAGGGTGGGATGGTGCTGCTCCTCTCCTCCCTGCTCTGTTGCATTCGGGTTCTCTGCACATCTCTAGCCTGCCCAAAGCCCTTTACAAGCCTCCTGCTCAACCTGCTGATGGCACTTCCCAGGCCACACTCACACATTCTGCAGTGGCCCAGCACAGACGTGGGCAACTTGCAGCCCAAGAGGAAGCTCATTCTTACATGGATCCTCCTCCTAAGAGCCACCTCATGCACCTCCTGGGCAAGTCCGTAGGTTTAGGCCCCACCCATGGATTCCTCCCTTGACCTGCTCAGCTGGAACCCACCTCCTGGCTGCCCATGTCGGTTTTCACCCAGCCGGGGTGAAGTGCCACACAGAGGATCCCGGCTTCCCCGTAGGTCAGAGCCTGGCACTTGGTGAGCATGTTGAGGGCGGCCTGTGGGGGGAAGGAAGCATCAGCCATGGGCAGTAGAAAGTTCCACGTGGTGAAGGAGAAAAAGCAATGCCAGGTCTTCAAGAGAGAGCACGTGTCTCCCTTAGGTGGGCAGCAGCTGGGCATGGAGATGGCCAGGGAGCCTGGGCAGTCATCAGCATGGAGCAGTCCCTCCACCTCACCATCTCAAGGTGCTTCCCGAAGGTCAAGCCTGGCAACAGGCAGCTCTGACTCCCACCAAGCCCACAAGCACGGCCAGGTCCCACATCTCCATACCTTGCTGCAGCGATAGGAGATGACAGGATGGAAGAAGTTCTCAGAAGTTTTCTCAATGGACCCCAAGATGGTGGAGATGTTGATGATGGCTGCCTTGCTGCAACTCAGTCCTTTCTCTGTGCTCTCCCGGGCAGCCTTCTTCAACAGGGGCAGGAAAGCCTGGAGAAAAGCAACCTTGTGGGACACCTGTTCCTCAAGCCATCCCCACTTATGGCAACTGCAGGCCAGCCAGCTCTCAGTCAGCCCAGCACAATGCAGCAGGACTGCAGAGGACTTGGGCTGGGAGCACAAAGCCCTCCAAGATCTCCATCATGACCACAGACAGCCTGGGCTACTCTCAAACTGGGCCAAGCTCTGCAGAGAGCTCCATCCTCAGAGCTTCAACCATACCTGGGCCATCAGCATTGGTCCCACCGCATTGGTCTTGTACGTCCTCATCATCTCTTCAGCATCCACCGTCTCCAGCGAGGCTGTCGGGGTGTAGATGCCAGCATTGTTTATGAGCAAGTTCAAGCCCACACCACTGAGCTTCCCCTCCACGACCTTCACTGCATCAGTAATAGTGGAGGGATGTGCAACATCTGCAGAGGAAGAGAAGAGGGTTTGAGAGCCATGAGGTCCACCCGAGGAGCCTGGAGAAGAGGAGGAAATTAAGATGCTGAAGGAGAGCTCTGCAGCCTGGCCCATGTGGTCTTCCATCTGTGGGCACCAGATGGTGCTGTGGAACCAGCTCAGAGCACCCAGGCACCCACAAGCCGCAACCTAGCCCAAAGCCACCTCCTCCACAAAGCACTACCAGCTGAAGGACCCTGCCCTGGGGCAGGGCACCAGAAGAAGCCCAACCAGGACAACCCTGTGGTGTCCATGGCTGCTGGGATTCTTACGCTGTGCCAGGCACCAGCAGCCACCTCCTCCTGTCAGTGGACAAAGTCCAGGCCTGAGCAAGCTCTGGAGAACCAAGGGCAGTCTGGGGGTAGGGGGAACAACCCCCACAGACACTGTGTTGGGACCTGCCACAGGATGGCTCTGCAAGGTCCTACAGCTCCTGCCTAGGCTCTGAGCTGATCTCACAGCACTTCCATGGGAGCTGCCTTTGTCTCAGAGCCCTCCTGGTCTCGCCTAGGACTTGGGATGAAGGCAGCTCAGCTGCACGGCAGAGCAAGGATACGGCCACTCGGATGGGGGAGCTGGAGGCCACCCAGGATGGGTCTCAAGAACCTCCTGGTCCTGTGGCCATAGAGCAAGGAGGCTCCAGGGCACAGGGCACTGGGACTGAGACAGGGCTGGAGAAGCTGGGCTTCTAGCAGCCAGGACTTGAAGCAGCTCTGAAGAATTCATGTAGAGCCTGAAGGCAGGGAGGGAGGGAAAGAGAAATGGGGCAAGAGTGGCCAGTAGCCACAAATTCACCAGCTCAGAGGCAGAGCGCACCTACCCAGCTTCACAAGAACCAGGTTTGGGTGTTTGGATGCCAGATCTCTCAGCTCCTACAAAAAGAGACATGGAAGCAATCAGCACAAGGCAGAGGTGATGCCAAGCATCATCCTAGGGCACCAGCAATGGTCCATGCTGAGGGGAACATCTTCCAGATGTTACTCAGCACTTATGAATGAGTGGACCAGGGACCTGCCCAGGTTCTCAGTCTTCTTCTAGGATCCACAAAGCAACGTGTGCATGCTCAGAGAGCAACACGGCCATGACTGCGAGATACTATAACTACTCCCCCAACAGGTCTACATGGACAACCCAGCCAGAACCACAGCAAAGGACAAGAGCAAACTATGAAGGACCAGCTCACCCAGGAGATGATGCAAACTGGCCAGAGCTACAGCCAGAAGCGTCTCCCAGAGGCTGCTGGAAGTGTGATGGAGGAGTGGGTGAGCACCAACATCAGACTTGACTTCTGGGGAAATCACATCTGGATCCAAGTAGCCCCATCTCAGAATCCACCTGTCTCTGGACACTGTGTTTCACTCGCTCAGCTGAAATGAGCCACTTTGCACATTTTTATGGATTATTTTCACCAAATGTGAAGGATTCATTTCTAGAGGAGAAATGGAACTTGGTGGCATCTTGTAAGGGGGCCCATCCTACCAACACAGAGCAGGAGAGCTGGTGGCACTGGCTGTGGTCTACCTACAGTTATCTCTGGGCTTCCCCACTAGGCCCCATGTTCCCACATTCCCCCTGGACACAGGAAATGATGGAAAAATCCATCTAAATGGTTTGTGATGGCCAATGGATGTCTTCTCCCCTCCTTGTTTTGCCCAGCTGCTGGCCTCAACAGCCTCACACCATCCTGGCGTGAGTCCAGCTTCACCCAGCCCAACATCTGATCCCGGCACAAAGGGGCAGGAGGAGCAAAGTCGCTCCTGGGGTGACACCAGCCTGACGGAGGGTCACCCTACCCTCGGTCTCCTGTGGTCATGGACTTCAGCGGCAACAGCCTCAAGACATTGCTCTCACCCTACCACAGCTGGACAAGGCTTCAAGAAGCTCTCCATGGTTGAGAGCAAAGTGCACGGACCACCTGGAGTTTGATGCTTGGTTGGTATTTGTATATACTTCATTATTTTCTTATTAATGTTATTATATTTTTCTTTTTATTCCTACTGTTTAATTAAAGCTGGTTTAGTTTTCTTTCCCAACCCATAAGTCTGTCTCTTCCCCTTGTGAAGGGAGAGGGTCAGCAGAGAGCATCTGTCACTCATCCAGTGCCCGGCCCAGCCCTAAGCCCCTACAAACAAGAGGACAAGGACCCTGCAGCTCCACCGGCCACCAGTTAACACCTCCCTCGAGATTCCACAGAGACCAGTAACACATCCCAGAACCACCTGGAGCAGCATCGCCGCAATTCCCACCAGCTCAAGAGTCCAGCGCAAGCCTGCCCAGACCCAACCCCGCGAGTCGGCGCCGTGCTCGGGGTGGGGGGAAGCCTTGGCTGGGGTGAAGCCTTGGCAGGGGTGAAGCCTTGGCAGGGGTGAAGCCTTGGCAGGGGTGAAGCCTTGGCAGGGGTCAGGGGTTGGTCCGTGGCCAAAGCAGCCTCAAATAGCCCAGCACTGCAGTGCTATGGGCAACCAGGCTCCTTCTCCACCTGAAGCATGGTAGACCTTCCGAGGACTTTCCCACCAAGCTGGACATGCTGCAAACACGCCACCTCCTACAACCTCAATGCTTCTCCAGCACCTAATGACCCACCTCTACCTGCACCCCATGGGTGCTACCAACACCCCGCCCCCCACCCACCCAACCTTGCCCCGCACCCACCTGCGCCCGCGGCCCTTCGGGGTCCCGGCACGTTGCAAAGATCCACGCTGGGGGTCTCGGAGCCCCCAGGAGCTGCTTGACCAGCTCCAGCCCGATGCCGCGGTTGGAGCCGGTCAGCAGCACGGTCCGTGCCCGCCCCGCCGCCATCGCCGTCTTCCCGGTGCTCCCGGGGCGGAGCGGGACCGGCACCGCCTCCCCGGGGCGGGGGAGGGAGGAGGGTGGCCCAACCGTGTCCGTCTGTCCGTCCGTTTGGGTGTGGTTTTGCCTTCCTGTTAATCATCAGCGCGGACGCACCAAAGCGCATCCCCAGCCCGGGGGGATGCTCCGGGAGGGACCCTCACCTCTTCCCAAAGCTGGAGCGCAGCAGAAGAGGCTTCCAGAGGTCTTGGGGAGAGGGTGTCCTCAGTACCTTTATGGTGTGTCCCCTCCCTGAGTGAGTGAGTTGGGTGGGTGGGGAAATCTCGGCATCCCAACGGGAGGCACCCCAGCTGGTACCCGGGGGTGTGAAATGCTTCCCAGCCGCTTTGGTTGCCCGGAGCTGCACCTGATTTCACTCTCTCCATGAGGACCAGAGGCGATAAATTGGGTAAGGAGGCCCCAGGTGGGGGAGGGAGGTGTCTGGGGGAGGGTTGGGGTCTTTTGTGTTGTTTCAGTCAGGTTGTGCCAGGGGAGGTTTGGGTTGGACATGTGAAGAAGTGTTTTCCTCACCTGGGTTGTGAAGGGCTGGGCCAGGGCAGTGGTGGAGTCCCCATCCCTGGAGGGGTTTCCAAGCCGTGGAGATGTGGTGCTGAGGGCCAGGGGTTAGTGGTGCCTTGGCAGCACTGGGTTAATGGTTGGACTTGATGATCTTAAAGGTCTCTTCCAACCAAAAGAATTCTAGGATTCTATATATATCTCATTTTTAATTACATTTTAAAGTAACCCTACAAGTTCCACAAATCATGAAGATTTCATCATTGCTCAGATTAAAGGAGATAATTACAGAACCTCAGTTCTGATACAGATCAGTATAATTCTGTTACGGTTGTTGTCCATACTCCCAACCAAGTCTCTGTGTAAGTGGAACTTCTTACCAGCAAACAACTGTGGTCAGAGACAATCACATTTGGGAGGAACTGTAACACTGAGGCTCTCCATGCCTGGCAGCTGCCCCAGAGCAGATGGCTTCCACTCTAACTGGTGCTGTCTCAGCCTTCAATTAATTATGGGAACACAAATATAGAGCATCCTTTGCAAAATGCTCTTCTAATGTGAGGTTTCTATGAAACTCTGAGAAGGAAATAATTCCTTAAAAAAAATGGAAATTTGGTTTCTAGTGAGCTTCAAACATTCAACAACTTGTTACTTAATTCTTCCTCAGGATTTATTTCATAGAATCATAGAATGTTTTGGGTGGGAAGACACCTTTGAAGGGCATCTGGTCCAACCTCCCTGCGCTGAGCAGGGACATCTGCAACTAGAGCAGGTTCCTCAGAGTCCTGGCCAACCTGACCAGGAATGTACCCAGGGATGGGGCATCGATCACCTCTCTAAATATTGGATTGTCCTGGAATATCAGAGATATCATCACGCATCAAAGAAAACCTTCTTCCTAATGCATCCACATTTCTTGTACTAACTCTGCCTCTTTCTACCTCAGCCGAGCCATCGAGACCTCACTGCAACACCATCTCTGGTGCTGTTTGCGCAGGAGCAAAGGGCGACCAACACAACTGCCGGTGCTGGGTCACGATCCAAGAATTAAGAATAATTTCCTCTACGCTCTTGCAGGAATTTATCTCCTGACTTACCTCTTGATCTTTCTTCCACCCATCAAAAGGTCAGCTAATTGAATTCAAGGAGACAGACTGCTCTTCTCCATGCTGGAGGACTGCACATGCTCTGGTAAGATTTATGGATTTCAGCTGCCGAGTCCCTCTCCCAGAAGAAATGAGAGGACAACATGGGTACCTCCACTTCAACCAGTGCTACACATGGGACGTACTCATGGCAAGAGCGTCTCTCTCCACCTTGGAAATTATCCTGGTTTCAGCTGGGACAGAGCATCGGTCAGTAGAGAGTGAGCAATTACATTGTGTGTCATGTTCTCATGTTTTATTTCTCTCTTTTTATTGTATTCCTTGTCATTAGAATTATTACGATTTTTAAATTATTATTACTTTATTTTAGATACAATTTTTGGTTAGTTTATTTTAAACTGTTCTTATCTCAACCCATGAGTTTTTTGGGTTTTTTCCAATTCCCCTCCCCACCCCACCGGGAGCAGGGGGACCACTGAGCAAGCGGCTTTGTGGTATTTAGCTGCTCACTGGGGTTCAGCCACAGCAGAAATAAAAACTGCATTGCCTGGAGTATCAGCAATGAAAAAACATCCCTTTGGTATGGGACTGTCAGGCAGGAGCTCAGAGGAGGACATCCTTTGGTTTGTTTTTTGACAATGACACTGTCCTGATTTCTTGGCTAGTTCACAAAATGCCAGGTTGATACATCCTTGGCACACAACAAATATGGAACCTTTCCAGGACCATAGAATCATTTTGGTTGGAAGAGACCTTTAAGATCATCAAGTCCAACCATTCCCCCAGCACTGCCAGGGCACCACTAACCCATGGCCCTCAGCACCACATCTCCAGCGGAGGGCTACGAGGACGGTGAGGGGATGGGAACACCTGCCTTATGAGGAAAGGTTGAGAGACCTGGAGCTGTTTAGTCTGGAGAAAACTGAGAGGGGATCTAATGAACGTGGATCAATAGATGAGGGCTGGGTGTCATGAAGAAAGGGGCAACCTCTTTTCACTTGTGCCCTGCCATAGGGCAAGGGGTAATGGATTCAAGCTAGAGCACAGGAAGTTCCACCTCAACATGCAGAGGAACTTCTTGACTGTGAGGGTTCCAGAGCACTGGAATGGGCTGCCCAGAGAGGCTGTAGAGTCTCCTTCTCTGAGGACTTTCCAGACCCATCTGCATGTGTTCCTGTGTGACCTGCCCTAGATTCTATGGTCCTGCTTGGCAGGGGGTTGGACTTGATCTCCAGAGGTCCCTTCCAACCCCTCACATTCTATGATTCTATGATTCCATGGCTTGGAAACCCCTCCAGGGATGGGAACTCCACCGCTTCCCAAGGATCACACTGATTTGGGAGGGAACTGTGAAGACAACTGTAGAGGGAAACCTTCCCACGTTGCCTCTTCCTCCCTGAACTGCTCTTTGAGCAGTTTGCAACCTACAGTTTGCAGGCAGTGGGTTTAATGAATCTTCTAAAATAAGAAAAGAAATGATCTACAAGCGATGAGCTTAATTGTAGCAACACTTTGTTGTTCCTGGCATCACAAAACAGATGATGTTGCCAGACCTGTTTCAACAGTATTATAGTCTAGCAGTAAACATGTCTTACTTATTTGGCTCTTCTGAGCACACAGTAATATGTTGACTTTCCCTCACCTAAAATAGTAGAGACATGAAAATCCACCACGCTAAAAATCACCTCTTCAGAATAAATCCTGAATGCTTCACCCGTACTCCTCTTCGCACACTTTGACAAAACATCTCTTGGCGTTTTTAACGAAGAAACCTCTGGTAGCACCGTCAATGAGCAGCACCGAGGAGATGGATTCATCCCTAAAGAGACCGCACCTACATCTATACATAATGCTACAGAAATTAGCCACCGGTCCCAGCACGTAGCAAAGGTCATGTCCCTCTTCAGAAGCCCCAAGTATCATTAAGCTGGGACTGTGATGAGTCACAGACACAGGCAGAGGGAAACCAAGATCCAGGGCAGGAGCTCTAGGCCGGCACCAGACATTGCCCAGGTCCACAGATGTTCAGAGTAGGTCAACTCTGGACCTTCTTTCCCATGGTCCACGTAGCTTCCTCTGTCCCAGTGTAACCACCAAAGCTTTGTTTGCTGCTAGCGCAAGTCGGTGGAGAATTATCTTGCCTCCACCTTCCATACCCTCTCCTGCCAAGCACAGCAGCAAAAGAAGCAAGATCCACTGAGATTCACTTTGACGTGCAGGGACACCTGGACCTATTCATTTGTTGGTGCCACTATTACACTATACCTTGCTCAAAGCCATGGTGAGAACCACTTCCATAATACAGTGCCTGCTTGATGAACCAACGGAGTGCAACCAAGTAGAAGAGCTAGGTTCAGCAAGGGTGAAGCTGGCATCCAATAAGAACATGAAAATGACTTTCCCCAGGCCCATGCTTTAACATAATGCTAGAACACAGTGAACCAAAAAAAAAAAAAAAAAATCATCACTCTCCAGACCTGTATGAGCCTCCAGGATCCACCAAATGGTCCAAGAAAAGCTCCAGGTTTCAGCTTCCCTGGAGCTACCTAAGTCACCAGAGCCCAGCCCATCTCAGCTTGTCATCATGATGGCACTATCAACACTTGGAAGAGCCATACCCACCAATGCATGCCCAGCCAGGACACCTCACCAGCAGGACCACATCTGTGCTCCATCACCTGAAGATGAGCCATGAGCATCTCATTAGGGTAAGGATGGAACAATTTAAATGGTGTAGAGAACTGCTTAAACTCAAAAGAAAGTGGACCATACTTGTATGGGAGCTGCTGGGTGCCTGAACCACCAGCTGTGGGAGAAAAGACAGCCCAGAAGGGTTGGTTAGAAGGAAGGTTGAAAAAGACCCTTAAGATCATCAAGTCCAACCATTAACCTAACACCACCAGTCCACCACTAATCCACGTCCCTAAATGCCACATCTACACATCTTTTAACTGCCTCCAGGGATGATGACTCAATGCAATCATAGAATCGCAGAATAATTAAGGTTAGAAAAGACCTCGAAGATCATCAAGGCCAACCGTCAACCCAACAATGTTTAACTTCTCCTCAGCCTGGGCACAAGCAATAAAAATACAGTTTATGTGGGTGTCCCGAAGCTTGAGGAAGCGCTGTAGGTGCCACCAAACCCACGCGGCTGCCGGCAGCAGGGATCACGTTGCCCTAAAAAGAGCTTGGTTTTGTCTGGCTCGGCAACGACGTTTCACTAAACACCACAGAAGCCTCAGAAAAGGGTTTTGTTTTAGTTTGCCAACTGAAAAAAGACAGTTTAATATTAAAGAAGAATTTTAAAATACATAACTGTACATGAACACAAATGAGGGGAAAAAAAATGCCGCTTTATAGTGTTAAGCAAGAATAAACAGCTTTTTAAACAACAATTTGCATTTTGTGCGAGATAGCACGAACCTGTCCCAGCGAGCGGGGACTATCACAAAAACAAACCTCCTTTCAGCAAGAAAAATGATTTCTTGAATGAAAACTGTGTTTCCTGTACTTCAATGTCTCGCACCTAGTTCGCGCATCTTTGTTTGGAAACACCGGGTGCAGGAGTCACCGCTGAATGACTGGAGAATGTTCCCTCAGATAAATCTAGAAACCTTTTACACCAGATTTTATATATTCCAGGCACTGTCAAAACTTGTACAATTCCCTTCGGTAGGAAAAGAATAATGTGGTTAAAAACCAAACAAACAACTCGGCAGAAGAACCGAGATAACGGCTCATTTTTCTATCGGCTCCTGGACTCCAGGATTTTAATCATTCTGCAGGCTCAAAACCATTACACTGCAGGATCTCCAAGGTATTCTGAGGTGGGAAGGAGACTGAACACCCCGAGCTGCAACGCTGCCCAGCACCTGCAGATAAAATCCATCCTGCCCAGGGCTCCACAGGCCAAGCAGGATTGACCAAGCATGTTCTTACATCTTATGACCTCTGTTAGCTCAGCCCTAAAACCCAAGAGGAAAAAAAAAATCCATAACAATATTTATAGAAATGGACTTGTTGGAAGCAACTGTCTAAATAAAATAAGAAACATTCCATTTCTATGTGCAAGAGGTTGTTAGGTTCTTGTGACCGAGCCCAAACCTCCCACTCACTGAAGAAATGGAACTCTCTTGATGCTGCAGGAGGAGGGAGAAGCCAGGCTTTCATGAAAGAACCATTGGCCAAGGAGAGCAGTAGCACTGCACACAACTCACCAGTACCAGTAGTGACCAAGAAGGAGCTCCCCAGTCTCCAAGAGCGGCAGGTCCAGGAGCTTAAAATGCAACCCAGCCATCACCAGTCACAGAATAACAGAACTGTTTTGGTTGGAAAAGAGCTTTAAGATGGAGTTCAACTGTTAATCCAGCACTGCCAGGGAGCTAGGCACAAGTCTAAAGTTATTCTTGCAAATAAAGTGACAGAATTGAGAATACTTCAATTTACATGCCTGTAGTTTCAATAGCTCTTGTTGTAACTTGGCCCACGAGAATAGAGTTCGTATTTGCTAGCCATGCTAATGAAGGACTGAAAAATGGCATGTTCAGCACGGTTTCCTGCTGATCCCTTCTGAGGGTGTCGTGGACAGAAAGCCACCAATGATTTAGCAGGTGTTTGCAGTCTCTGCTTTAGGGTGACTTCAGCAAACTTCATATTTTTTTTTATTGAGTTGTAAAAAACTCAAATTACACAACACTTGAGTACAGCTTCCTACCCAGAAGGCCTTCTACTCTATCAGGAAAGAAATTAGATCCGTTTGACATGACTTATCCATATTGGCTGTTACATATCTCTTTGTTGTCTTACATGTACTTACAAATAGTTTATTTCACTGCTTCAAAAAATTCCAACAACATTAGGTGTATGGATTTTTAATTCCTTGATGTTTCTGTTGTGGGTTTGGGGTTTTTTTTCAGCTTGGCCCTATTTGTGCTTTTCCAGGCTTCTGCCATTTACAAATCCTCCGTGAGGCTATGGCACAAAATAAAACACACCAGAGTGCTGTTCAGGATTGCTCGGGACACACTCCAGAGCAGATATGTCTTGAGGAGAGCCAGTTGGTATGGCCTAAACTAAGCCATAAAGTTCCACAACTGGCAATCAGAAGTCCAACACAAAAGCTCATTGCTTGGACCTTCCTTCTCTTCACGCATACACATACTGAAAATTGCAAGAACTGCTTCAAACTCATTATCTCATTCCAGGCTGATTATAGGGCATTTCCCTTCTCCCCATAAAACAACAGCTCTGGTCTGCCAGAAGTGCGGCACACAGGCTGAGCGCCCACTGGGGAGTTCCTGCCCCATCAGGACAGAAAGAAGACATAGCAAGGGCAGAGAACTTTACCCATTGAGATTTTGCTGCCACTTCTGATCTTTAAAGGTCTTTAAAGTAATCTTCTGTCTTCAAAACACTTTTTAGTGTAAAAGGAATGCTTCAAACAGGTTGAATTACAGCATCACACATATCACAGCCCTTCAAATGTGTAGTATTTAAAAATCACCCTTTAAGATTTTGGCTCTAAGTCTGTAGCAAGGCATTTTTCAGAACATTTTTGCTTGATCCCTCACAGGAGAGCAGATGGAAGACAAGAAGCTTCAGGTCATAGATTTGCTTCAAATGCAGGACAGGAACACACCTCTTTCCATACTTCATGAGTGCCCTTGATGCTCCTGTGGTTCTCTGTCCTCCTCAAATACTAGTCTCACAGGAGTTTTTGAAGGCTAAAGGAAGACTCCCCAGATGACAAAGCAGCGAGATCTCCTGGCATTATCAAATTAAGATAATTTAGCCCTGGCTTCCTTGGCTCTATGAGAGCTTTCATATTGGACTAAAGTGAGGGGGTTTCAAATCTCACCAGTACTATGGAGGGACAAAGAGAACAAGCCAAGTGTCTCAGCTTGTTTACCAAAATCTGGTAGTTTGTTCTTCCAAAATGCTTGCTTCTCTCTCCATAGATTCTTTGGATCTGCTTCCCTCTAAAGGCCATTCAGTGAATTATGGTATTGCCCTAAATGTCATTCAAGTCTTAATGCAAAATCATTTGTATTCCTTAATCTGGAGTGGTTTTTTAGCGTTATGAAGGAGCCAAATAAATACCTTAATGGTTGCTTCTTGTTGTAAGAGAGCTTAAAAGAAATAAGATTTAAGTAAAGTCACAGATTTTATCAGCAAGCAGAGGTTTTAATGATAAAATCTATCTAAAATGGAGTCTGAAGCATGCATGCTTTTGAAGTAGTATCTTACTGAACAGTAAAGTAAGCCTCAAAGGTGAACTGGCTTGTCCCAGGCAGAAAACAGCATTTGGCCATACTCACTCCCAGCCCTGTGCTCAGAGGAGTAAGTGATTCTCTCCAAACATTCTGGGACATTTGACCTCCCAGGTGTAGCTGCAGTACTGCTGCAGTTTCACATGATCCCAGGTAAGGAACTTTCTGGTATAGCAGAGTTTCGACAGACTGTGTCTTATCTCAGAAAGTTAATTGCTCTTTCAGCTGAGAGGCTCAGATGTGCCATGAAATTAAGGCCTTTAACTGAAGTGTTGGACTCTAACTGCACTTAGTGGATAAAGAGAAACCCAAGCTGGAGTGGCACACTGAGAAGCTGGTCATTTTGTCAGCTTCACCAGGGGGAAAAAAAAAAAAAAGGCCTTTAAAGTTTACTTGTTTGTTATTGCGGCAGACTGTGATAAATAGGATAATCTCTAAGCATACTTGTAATCTGAGTAATCCACACTGTTAACCAGCTTCAGCACTGTATAGACATCTCTAGAGGGAAGGGGATCAAATTTTAGGTAATTGAGTACCTCTCTCCAGCCTCCTCTGCAGGGAGAGCTGAGGGCAGTTACACTTCTAAATTATATTGGATGAATGAAGGCCTGAGAGAAATGTTCATCTAACTTAGAGAGAAGGGAACAAATTAGGTCTTTAAACATACTCCATCTTAAAAGCCCTTAAAATATCAGAGACTTTCCACAGGCCTGGCAAATATGATAGAGGAGACCTACATCCCAGTCAAGGCGCTGGAGTATCATAGAATTGTAGAATGGTTTGGGTTGAAAGGGACGTCAATGATCATCTAGTTCCAACCCCCCTGCCATGGGCAAGGACACCTCCACCTGACCAGGTTGATAAAGGCTCCATCCAACCTGGACTTGAATATAGGGATACCTTAGCGCAATTAAAGTGGGACTAGCTACATACGTTTACATACCTGCATTTCTCCTTAGTTTTTTTGTCTTCTGGAATTGCCCTAACCAGAGAAGGAAATGTCCTTTGTGATTGCCTCTTTCTTTCTCTGCAAGCTATAAGAATCCGCATGACAAATTTGGGGTAAATCTTTTAGCCAAAGCTGGCTGTGCTGCACCCTGCCCCAGTATAAGGAAACAACATCAGGGCTCCCTGTTAGTGCTTTAGCTCCCTCCAGACATGATGTAGTGACTCCAGGAAGCTCCCAGCTGTTTGGGATCCTGTTCTTAGGGACTGAAGTCTCCAGGTGCATAGTTGGCTGTGCTGCCACTTCCTGGGTCTTCACCAGGCCCTTCATCATCCTCATCATCATTGTCCACACTATGTCATTTAATTAACTTCCAGGACTTCTTTTGGAGATAACTAATGAATTTAATTCACTCCTAGAATTTCTTTTGGAGATAATTAGTCACTTTGACCCAAACATAAACTGAGATGTAATTCTGAGGACAGTAGGCTCTGCAGATTGGCCTTACCAATAAGCAACACCTTCTCCCACACATGCTGACATGTTATACTGCGTTGTGAAACCCTTAAATTCAGTTTCACGTTACAAAACCACTGAAAAAAAATCACCTTAAAATTCATAATTATGTCTTGGAGCCATCACATCAGATCTGGAAGAGCTCCAAACCAAACGATACACAATGAGATCCCAGACAATTTGCTTTAGTGATAGCTAGTGGGTGGATATAAGCTGCCCTGTAGAATTTGGCCTGAGAGCACAGCCTCATGTGTAGGAGTGCCTTTAGCTGCTTTCAGCTACCCAGAGGCAGCCCGTAATTCTTATGCCTTTAGGAAGGTACCAAAGCCCTGCATGAACACAGAGCAGCCAACACCACTGACTCTAAAGCTCACAACAATGCTGTCCTACTGAGGACCTGCCAGAAGTATTAGTCACAAAGGTATTGCAAAGGAAATCCTCTGCAGATCTTTAACCTCTTCAAAGCAGACAGAACAATTCACAACGAAGCCACTTTGGTGATTTAGGTATTATGAACCAGATCTGAATCCTGAGCTACTCTGTCATTTTATGAGGGTGCATCTCCTTTGTTCTTCAAGACGATCCTTAATCCAGTTCCAGAGTTTCTTAAATTGCTCATCTTTGCTCTCTGTATCCATGCAGCCTGCCCTGCAATCTTCCACCCTTAACTGGTGCCGTTAACCAGAGTGCTGCCACATGCCTCACACTTTCCAAGGTCAGCCCAAAAATGCAAAGCCCATACAAGCAACAGAACATTCAAACTTCATAAATGAGAAATTGTTAAAATAAGTGAGAGAGCAGATATTGCCAAAGGTGTTTTGGAACGGCTACAAAACATTAGACATAACCAGTTTTGCAAGAACAGGGTCCAGAGTATCTGCAGAGTCTAAACCTCTGTGAGACACTTCAGTGAGAACAGAGAACAATATACAGTAAAATGAGATATCCTGAATACAGGTAAGTATTATTTACAGAAAATATTATGTTCTTCGACAGGTGATGGAAACACAAAGAGGTGTTAAAACGGGATAGGATGTAAGATAAATCTTCTACCAGGAAGTTGTTTACAGAAAGAAGTTATATAAAACCAGTACGATTTTCTCACTTACAGACCTCAAGCTGCCTACAACAGTAGCTGAGTACAGTGGAATAAGGAGATAAACAGGTCAGTAATTAGGTTCATTAGAAATCACTGTTCAGAGAATGGCTGGCTTGGTGGAGAAAACTGTTCTCAACGATATATGGCAGACCTCAAGGTCACTGAAGATTAGCCCATCAGGGATTTCTTGTCCACTTAGATGTGCAGAAAGTGCAAATTACTAATCCTATCTCTCCCCAGTTAGGTAGATCACTATTGTGCAAACATAAAGAAAAAGGTATTATCTTCCTTCAAATACTGTATGATTGGAGGTACCAAGTTGTTACAGCTGAAGATGGAAATCCTCTGATGTCCAAAAAATGAATGCAAAGAGGAAAATAATAATTAAATAGCTAGTTTCCACTCTCCCTGCTGTCAAGAGAAAGAAAGAGGCAACTCACCCCACCTCTTTCTGACAGCTCTTTTTTTATATGATGCCCATCCCACTCTGTTGTCTCTGTCTTGCCTATAGAGAGAGCCTAGAGAACTGGCATAACCTACCCCCTGAAATTTTAGTCTGTTCAAACAGGGCTAGATAAGACATATCTCAACAGTGCAAATTTCTTCAGCAGTGCTTCATCCTGGAGCTAGGATGACCACCTCTTGAAAGGGGGGTTTAGTTACCTATCAGTGACACTGGAGGATGGCTACCGTGTGCTATTTGTAATGGTCATTTGGTACTTGCGTGCCTTCTCTAGCTGCCTGTGCAGATAATTTTATCTCTGTAATCTGAAAGCACTGGCCATAGAGTCTGTAGGTTATGTTCCTGGACAGTGGAATACAAGGGAGATGCAAAGCCTAATTTTAGTAAAGGTTTCCAGGAAGTAAAGTAGCCTGTACTCAACCCAAAAAAAAAAGTCTGGTAAATTTGAGAAAAATAGAGGCACAGTTTGGTTGTCTTAGGAGCAGTTAGTACTAGATCAGTTACCCAAAGTATCACAAGTGCCTCAGTTGAGAACTGCTGAAGCATTACCAAGTCAGGGCCACCAAGATCCCTGCCTTGGCTAAGCCCTTTAGATAGCACAGGGCCACAGACATTACCCCATTCACGGGGCTCCCCTCCATCACCTAGGGGAAAAAAGTTTGAGTTTAAATATTTAAATCATAGAATCATTATGGTTGGAAAGGACCACCAGGATCATCAAGTCCAACCTTCATCCTAACATCTCTCTAGCCA
>JAVSBS010019469.1:0-29055 GCA_033124195.1 Coracias cyanogaster
CTGAGAATAGGCAAAAATGTGGTCTGCGGTTGCAGACAAAGGGGGCACAGTTGGGGTAGGGGCAGGGGAAGGTTCTGGCCTAAACAAACACAACCCTACTACACCTGCAGAAGTGATGGAGGAAGCAGAGAGTGCGGCTGCTTGTTGCAGCAGTGCTCACGGGGCTGCGTGGTGTGAAGGGCTGGTGAACGAGGAGCGCATTGGCACTGTCCAAGCCAAAAAAAGAAGAAACAAAAGGAGAAATGAAGGAGGTAAAATAGTGGTGTGTAAGACTGGAATGTCAGTGCAAGGCTGTGGGAGGAAGAAGGCAAAGGGAGGATATAAGTAGGGCTCTGGTGAAAGCCAGTATGAGCCCTGGCTAGAGAAATGCGTTGGACAGTTTGAAGCAGCACTCTGATTTTTAAATGTTATTATGGGCCTCCAGGGTAATTAGAAGAATTAGATCAGGAAATGTTGCCTGCAAAGTGGTCAGAGTTGTGTTTGCTGGGGAAGTAAGCAGGGGAAAAGGTTTAGCGGGGCATTTTAGGACATCAGCTGGAAGAGCTACACAGAAAAGCAGTGATGGTCTAAGTATTGTGAGGCTGGCTGCACCCTGGCACATCCCCTCATGTGAGGCAGAGGGAAGAGGAAAGGATGGGTCGTATGTATATATATTATAGAAGATACTATAAGCAAGGCCAAGTAAGCCTCCAGCATCAAATCAGCAAAATATGCAAGGAAAATCCACAACCTGGAGCCAGCTCATTAGGAGCTTAACATCAGCCATTCCTAAAACTAGATACCTTATGCAGATAGATGCAAAATGAGGAAAAAGAGAAGGAAAAAAATGGAGAACCCAGGTAAACCAACTGAATTTGTAGTAATGGGCTTCTCTTTGGAAAACAGGTTCCATCTTGGAGTAGTTGAATAACATGTATCCTCACTCCCCCTCTCTGCACACAATGACAGAGTCCTGATTTGGATGCTGACGTCGAGTTTCTGAGAAAAGACAATTTCACTTCCCATTCTGAAGGCCAAAGGATTAAAGATAGATCAGCGAAACTATTTCACATTTAGAAAACCAAGTTACAAGGCCTAAGGAATTCAGATTTCCCTGATGATACCATTAAATTTCCCAAGTCACATTTTCCTGATAGCCCTCTACTCCGGGATGAGTGTGAATACAGAGCAGGAGATGTAGAGTGAATGTGAATGTATAGCAGTTAAATGGAATTATTTTACCATCTTTATCAATTAATAAGCAGCATGAAAGTTCACTGGACAAAACCAAAGAAGGGAAAAGGTTTTCCTTATATCACAGTATGTTTAACCACTGTGCTTCAATAAGGAATATCACATAGCTATGGTAGAAGAAGAAGTCATTTGAGAGTAACAGTGTAGATTTGCAGGGATACAGGAATAGCTGTTACCCCAGAGCACTGCACACGGCCAGTGTGGGGTGGAAGGACAGTGTATTACATTCTCTACACGAATGGTGAATTCTCTTGCAACAGGTTTGGCTTTTGCAGAAACCAGGGAATTCCAAAGAGAAGAGTAAAATAAGTCTGGGTGAGCATTGGAAAAGATCTGCTGGGATTTCTGAACTGCTTTCCCCAAGTCTTTCACTCCTTGCAAATATTTAAGTACATGGGGCTTTGCTGAAACTTCCTGAGTGAGACAAGTACTGCCAAATATCTCCTTGTACTGTATCAGACACCTCATTCTTAATAAAAACACAGGACTAAAAGCACGATATCCCTGTGCCCTATCCAAGGCTTTTCATATGCCAAATACTTAAAATTAATTTATTGCAAATGAATCAGAGATAAAACATAATGTCATGACATTAATTTTAAATTATGATAAGTTCAAGAAAACCACGATCGCTGTATATGCAAAGAAAAAAACCCAAACCCCAAACACCACGGTTTGGTTTAGATGACCCTCGTCTTTCACCAGTACGGTGGACGTGATCAGATGTTGCTGAATGCCAGGCAAGTCTCTGCTGGTCCTCAGCACGTGGGGGTCTGGGCTTTGGAAACCTCAGCCTCTGAGTACCCCCTGCTTGAAGCCAAGAGACATCCCCCCTCTAGATTAGAATGTCTACTACTGAGGTTCAGAAGAGAAGGAATTGTTCTTCACTTTGGAAGCAGCCTCTCTTATCTTTTCCAAAAACACTTGCTGTGCTTTTTTTTTTTTTCCCCCCCAGGTTGCCTGACATTTAAAGTGATCAAAGTTTCCTGTGAGCCAAAGCTTCCAAGTTTCAGATAAATATAGCCACACTGCTCTGCATTTGTTTGTTTTCCTCAGGTTGCAAACCTGCAGTGGAGACCTACTTATTTTGGAGCTTGGAGAGCTGCTGCTTGCCACCACGTGCTTCAGCAACTGGGGAGGAGCACAGGCCTGCATGCTGGGTGCAGGTCTGCACTGCTCACAACATGGGGTCCAGTCCTACTCTGGCATCTGGTAGCAAACCAACCAGCAGCCCCCACGCTGGCTGAAGGAGCCGGAGCAACCCTGGAGTGGACAGAAAGCAAAAGGAGACATGATGCACCAAGACAGGCTCCTGCATCCAGGAGATGTGATGCACCCACACTATAGGGGTGCATGGAGGGGATGATGGAGGTGGCCGTGGCTGAGCACTGTGACATGCCCAGTCCACGCTGACACACAGGGAGACAGCCCTGAGACCTTTGAGACACAGTGAAGCTCTGGGGGCTCCAGGATATGGATGAAACCACATGCAAGGGCTGGAAGGACCTGCCTCACCTCCCTTGCCCACCCACACACTTAGCCCAGTACAATTTAATTTGGCCTCCTCATTAGCTGGGAAGTAAACGTGGCAATTACTTTGCGCATCTGAAGTGTCAGAACCCCTTGACACTGTTTCCTGAAGCTAAATAATTAATGAAGGGCTCTGATGAGTGTGAATCTTGTGGAATCCTCAAACAGCACGGAGTGACAGTTATTTTACCTTTTGATGCCTGAGAAAGGGGTTTGTTAAGAGGCCAAGGATGGATGGGCTTCCCAGCTGCCAAAATGGGAGGCTGTCCTATGGTCAAAAGAGCTTAGCTTGTGGTTTACTTCGGAAAAGAAGGTTTCTGCCCTGCTTTGTGCTTAGGCTGCTACAGAAAGAAGCAGCCTTCAAAATTTGAATGCTTTGCAAATAATGGAAGATAAAATACAGAGAAACTACAGGAGAGATGCAGGAAGAATCATAGAATTCAGAATGGTGGGGGTTGGAAGAGACCTCTGGAGATCATCTAGTCCAACCTCCCTGTCAAAGCAGGTTCATCTAGGGCAGGTCACACAGGAACGTGTCCAGGTGGGTTTTGAAAGATTCCAGAGAAGGAGACCCCAGAACCTCTCTGGGCAGCCTGTTCCAGTGAAGAGCTGGCGGCTGCCACTTAAAGCCCTTTTTCTCCTGCAGCTCTTTCTTTCTGAATCAGTTCCCCATACAAAACATGCCAGCCACCCAAAAAGCTATATTGAGCCCTGCCTATGCCATGCAGGAATGTGTGGGCCACTGCCCTCCCCCATTTTTCTCTCAAGCTGCAAATAATCTGTTTTCTACCATGACCCAGGGAGGAGAGAGGCTGCTCAGCAGACACATGGAGCTATTACATGAGCAAACTGGGTATCTTTGGGGTCCCAAAGTGCAGAGGAGGGTATGATCTTCACCTCTCCGGGCAGGACATGAAGGTAAAGCAAAGGGATTACATTAAAGCCAGACTCTCCTGACCCCAAATGCCACAACCGTAATGACACCAGCTCCAAAATCCATGTCCATGCCCTGCCTCATGCATTTCATCTCTGAGCAGCAAAGTGTGCTCAGGGAGGATGCTTTCCACCCCCAGAGCAACATCAGTCAGGCACCTTGAAAAGTTGCCTCTCCCACCCTAAACAGATTTCCTCCTTATCTGGAGTTTTGTACAAACAGGAGGTAAAGGGCTTCTTACAAGGAAAAGCAAATATTTTGGAAATCATGTACTTTAAGTCTATGCCTGGTTTTGCCTCATCCAACATGTGTTTCCATGGAAGCAGAGGAAGGAGCAGGCAGCCTGTGGCTGCAAATCACAGCTCTCTCACTGCCTGCTCCCGAGTCTGAAGAGACAAATGAATCATTAAAAATAAAACAAAACGGAAATTTAAAAAAATCCCTTCTGATAGTAGAGAGCTGAAACTTGGTGCTGCAATGTGGTTTTTAAGGACCGGGGTCCAAGTGCTTCACAGCTGAATGAAACTGAACTTGGGCTCATTCTCAGAGGAAGCAGAATACGCACTGAATAAAATGATTTTTGTTCTTTTGTTGATCACATTGGCATAGCGATTGTGTGAGCATGGAGAATGGCAGCGCAGCACACAAAGGGAGTTATATAAATGGATTAAAAAGATGTTTTCAGCATGGTTTGGAGGAGTATATTGCAGAGAGAGACTAAAACAAGGATGGGTTAGGAAATATGGGTTGTTAAGGAAAACAGAAGGTGTATCTGTTGATACAAAGCCGGTTCTGATCTAAGGAGTAAGTCTGCCAGACAGTGGCTCTTATCAACACGTTGAGCAGAAACTTGTTTATTACTGTAACAACAAAGTTACCTTGCCCTTAAACTAGCATCTTGAAGCATCACCGCATTCAAACAAAACACGCATTTCCTAACAGCTTGTGCGCGCGCTGCAAATACAGCTCCTTGCTGCTGAGCCAGGCACGTTTCACTGGGAGTAATTACCATATATCCTCAGGTAAGAGCTGCCTCTTACCCAAAATGTGACACTCTGAGACTTGAACACAGCCGCTCCACACGGCTGCTCTCGAGCGGCTGAGCTGGATCTACCCAGTCGCCCCATGCCGGCTCCCAGCAAGGTGGTGGGGCTGATGTATGTGCAGCCATTACGTGAGCAAATGCAAAATTCCTGCATTTACACCCCTGAGAAACATACAGAACTGCTTTACAGCAGCCTGCCTTCTCCCAAAAGGCAGCAGAATTTCTCACCAGTAGGTTGTTTTTTTTCTGTTTTGACTACTGGGCAAGAAAAATTAGGCACACTTACAAAAACTGCCAATTAGAAAATATAATTGCAGGCTCCAGTGAGTTAAAAATCCTGAGTCTTTAGTGCTTGTGAGATTTCCTCCCCACAGCTCTGTGTGATGGATTTAGAGCTGTTCTCTATAGCTGCTGAATTTCTAAATGCTGTGATCAATACCGTATTGAATACCGATGCCTATGATCTAACGACAGCTCTATGGGCATCTGTTGCTTAAGTTTAGTAGACAGATTTCAGAGGGAGAGGAGCAAAAATTGAAAGAGTGGGTCAAATCAGCTCGAGTTGGTTAGATACAAACAAGGAAATACGTAAAATTAAAATAAACCTATTGGGGAAAATGAAGAGATTTAGTTTGGACGAGGACTGATCCTATTTCCTGAGCCTGCCAAGGTCCTGGAAAACTCTATACCAGCAAATCCCAGTGAGCATATGAAGCATCACCAAAGGTATCATTCTTGCCCTTTCTAGCCTGTGAAATTCATTGCTCAAAGCGGGGTTCAAGCAGCAGACCCAGATAGGGCAGGGCCCTGCAAACACTTTTATACACAGGCTGGAGGCAAAGCCTGTGGCACTGCCGAGTACCAGCTTCCCAGCAGGAAGTAGGAAAGCACTGGTTTGGTTTTCTAGTGAGTGCCTGGTTTCTTTCTTCATCCCACTATCAGGAATTGCCTGCTGGTACTGGTTGGTATCACGAACTGTGATAATCCAGGATTATGGACACCAAATCAAAGCAATTTGTGGATTGATTCTACCTATGCCATTGATGTGTGAACCATTGAGTGTCCGCTGGGCCCAATGGCCCAAAGGTGAAAGGCTCCAGTATCCCATTCCCAACCCTGAGCCTGTGAGGACAAGGCTCTGCAACATTTAAAAACACGTAACTCAGCAAAGGAAAAACAGTGCACTTAAACTCTTGGACCCAGTAGGAATGAACTGGAAGGTGAGTGGAAAACTAGTGCAGGTGAGTCTGGAGGATATCAGAAAAGCATCTGCTCCAGACAGTGTGGGATCTTGATCTGCAGAGTTGCATTGCAGCACATGCTGGACAGGAGACATCAGAAATGCATCAGAAATTGGCTGAGGAAAAGGAAGAAAGCTGTCAATGAAGTCAAGTAGTGTGACAGAGAGAGGAGGAAGGAGGAGGCTAGCAGGGCTGCTGGTGGTGGAGCCGCGGGTGTTTACCTCGTGCTGTGTATCAGTGACCTTGAGAGTGATGCCATTATCTAATGATGCCAAATTGTAGGAGGCACAGAACAAATTAATTACAAATGGGAGATTAGGCTTACGGTCTGATAAGCAGCTCACGGAGTTCAATGAAGAGAAGTTTTAATGAGATTAAGTGACAAAGCCATCACTTAGAAGGAAGCATTAAACAGACTACAGACAAGGAGGAAGAACAGGGGATGAAGGCACAGGACTATTAAAACCATCTGTGTTATTAAAAGAAGAATAAACAAGGTCTGTGCCTCTCAGGGAGAAACGGAGATGAGAGTAACATGTGCTGGCACTGCCAGTGGGAACTCTTCCCTCAAATGTATCATGCAGTATCTGAGTTGGGCTCAGGGGGATATAGATGGAGCACAGCAAGGGAAACCCAGCACACGTCTGGCACCAGTACAAGGAGCAAGGTACTGGCTGGCTTGGTATGCATTACTGCAAGCAAGAGCCCTGAGAGGAGGTCCAGGAGGCCTGGACCCTATTACTGGGGAACAGCAATGAGTTAGAACTGGCTTGATGAAGAAGACCTTTACCATGGCCCACATCAAGAGCAAATACAGCAGGATATTGGACAGCAGCAATCTAGGAATAAAACAGGCTAGAAGTTAATGTATCAGGCTAAGAGAGCAACTCTTAAATAATAATAGCTACTTCTAATGATGAATAATTAAAGCAGACCATTTGGTCCCCCAGCCCTTATGTATTTCCGTTCCTCTAACGTACAGTAGAAACATCATTTATAGTAAATGGCAGAAGGAATCACGCGCTCACATGGACTGGCTGTGCTTCATACCCAACCAAACCCACTGCATCCTTATCCATGAGCTGTATTTAAAGCTGAGTTTAAATATAACAGGAGTGGGAGCAGCTTCAAATCAGACTGATGAAAGACCTGGGGTGTAAAGGCAGCCCCATCTTATCATGCAGCAAACATGCAAGGGTAGGGTTTGGAGATAATGTCTCCTGTTCATGTTACCTACACACTACCATGGGCCAAAACAGTTCCTGAAGAGGAGAGACTCATCTTATCTTTCAACAAAGGTGAATAGACTTTTGTATGTCTGTTTTGTAAAGCAAACCTTAGACATGTTTCCTCATCTTTCCTCTTCGTGACGGGACAGGTGCAGTCAGGGTACATGGGGTTGACATTGCTAGCCACATGGTGACTCACCAGCACCAGAGTTTACCAATTCTGACTTCTCAAAAGGATCCTACTAGGGAAAAGGTTTGGGAACAAAGTAGAGCAGACCCTAGCCCCCTTGCTTGTCTCCCTTCTACCTTGCCTTCCCACCCACCCCTCCACCCAAAGGGTAAAACCACAGCGAGGGGATTGGGGGACTGAAAAAAGGAGCGGACACCAGGCAAAGCAGGGCTGACCTGCAGCCAACACAGATGGTGGAATTTCCTGGTTTCATGGATTAAACAGTCCTCATTAGACTGAACTTCATCCTGCAAACTCTCCAAGGAGAGGACCTTACTGCATGCTCTTATCTCAGCTAACAAAAGATCCTGATCTTGACTGAGTCTTCAGGCACTACAACTAAAAATCAATAATCAGCGCAGGGCTTTTTTTTCTTTTCCTTATGAAATCAGGGAGCAATTTGTGCGTGTTAAGAAACACATCTAGCACGACAGTCTTTCAAAGTTATCTGCTATTCCCTTGACTTCTCTTGCAATGCAGATTATCCAAGTGTGGATCCCTGGGTGCTCTCTGATACACAATTCCAGTAAATACTCACATCCCTTCTCTTCCTATTTTTGTTTGAAATATGCTAAATGGATGCACAGGGGGTGCCTCAGCATTTTACAGACTCTTTACTTTGGTCAGCAGAAGTGAAATCCTGCGGGACTGACAGACGAAAGTGTGTTGTGTTCTCACCTTTCCAGGAAAAGTCAAAGCTCTACAGTTAAATCTTTTTTAAAAAAAAATCTGCAGAAACCAAAGTGCATAGCAGAACCTTCATCAGTGATTTGATTTTTCAAATCCTTTTTCCCTTCGGTAGGGATTATCTAAGATAAGTTCACAGAGATAGACTCTTCCCATTTCTTAGGGTTTGTCACTGAGGAAAGGAGAATTAATCCTGAGAAAACACAAACCTTGGTGGTTTAGGATGCACATGCATTGCACAGGGTGACGGAGCACTGGAACAGGCTGCCCAGAGATGTTGTGGAGTCTCCTTCTCTGGAGACTTTCAAAACCCACCTGGATGTGATCCTGTGTAACCTGCCCTAGGTGAACTTGCTTTGGCAGGGGGGTTGGACTAGATGATCTCTGGAGGTGCCTTCCAACCCCCACCATTCTGTGATTCTATGATTCCTTGTTTGTACCTCATTTTCTTGAGCCAGTGCTGATAGGGATGAGAAGATAACTTGGCCCATATGCCTGGTCACACCTGGTTCAACCTGGATGTGAGATCCTGAGGAAACCTAAGCACAGGCTGGGTGAGGGCTGTGGGTCCTTCCAACCCTGTTCTGAGTGATGGGGACCAGGATCTCAGGGCTCACCATAGCACAGCCCAGCAAGGACACCTTTAGAGATAGGTCAGTTACAAACCCCAACTATCACAACTGTTTTATGGCGTTTGCTGGAGGTGGATGGGATGGTCTCACGTAGAGCGTGAGTGTGGCCCAGCCCTAGTGGTGATGGCAAAGGGGCTTGCTTTGCTTTCAACACTGGAAACAGGAAGGAGCATTGGACTCTGCAGAAGCCTGAAGAAACCAAGGTATTTTGAAGCAGCTGAGCAAAGCTGGACATGCTGATGTTGGCTTTGCAAAAGCCCAGACAGTTCCTGGTGTATGTGTTCCTGTTGCATGACTGTCCCCTTGCTTTCTCTGCAAAACCTCCGCTTAGCAGCAGTGGGAACTCTTTTTACTGAGCAAGCAGAGCACGGGCAGGAGGAGATGAGAAGGCTTAGGTATAGAATTATACATATAGGTATGATACATATCTATGCCTGACTCAAACCCATTAATAGAAACTGCAGCTCTGAACTCCACCCTTGCCCACAGGGCAAAAGCAAAGCTTGCATCTGAATAAATCCTGAAAATCTCAGCTGCCAGCATCTCCAAATCAGAGCAGCAATAACAACAGCAGCTGAAGCCAAGTACTCTGCATATTTTCTTCCAGAATACCCAGGAGAGCTGGGCTATAGGTAGCAGAGCCATTTACATGGTGTTTGAGGCAACATTTCTAGTCTTAGCAGACAGAGAGGTGCCAGAAAACAATTCTACTCCCCAGGCAGGACTCAAACCACAGCATTTGCCAGGCCTTTGAGTCCATGGTTATCACACTGATCTTTTCAGCCTCCCTGCCCCATATAGCATCAAGCATGTGTTAGATGGCTACTGCTCACCCCAGATACTACCCTTAGCTACTGCTGTGGGTTGTAGTGCAATGAATACTGCAAAGGCAATGCCTCTGCTCAGACTGTCCCTGAGAGAGGGTCAGATCCTTACCATGCTAAACACAAGGCTTCAATTCCCTCCCTTCCCTCAAAATACAGTGGTATAACACAGAACAGTTTGATGAGACATTGTTCTCCTATTTCTATGGGATCTGAAGTGGAAGGAAGAGGGGTGGATATCTGCAGACAGGTGCTGAGGTTGGTCAGGGAAAGGAGCTCTTACTTGGAGAAGGAGCACTCGGGGAAGACACTGCAAAACTTGTGATTGAGTTTTAACCAGGGGTGCAGGGAGAGAAGAAAGCAAGACATCTTTAAAAGGGATGAGAGGAGATGGCATATTCTCCAGACAGAGACAGCTGACAAGGGTTAATCTTTCAGACTTCATGGCTCTATCTGCCATATCACAGCTGCCCTATCGAGGCCTCTGGCGTTAGGCAGTTGTCCTCCAGCCATTCCCTGCTCTTTGCAATACCTCCACTCAAAGGAAACGTCTCCCATCACAAAGGGAGCTGATCTGGGCCCAGGAGCATCACCCAAGTCACATCTATGTGCATGGCCAAAACATTCACTCCTTCCTTTACAAAAGGCTTGCACCTGGCAGCAACTGGCACTTAAGGGGTGGGATCCAACACCAGATCCTCTGTGAAATCTGCAGCACTAGGACATTTGGCTGACACATCAATTGGGCTTTTCTCTCCAGCACCCTCATTTCTTCCCCTTTGCAATGTCATCTTGCTTAGCCAGCTCAATGAATAATTCAGCACCACTAAGCACGTGCCAAAGCAGCTTTGGCACTTAGTAGGATCGGTTCTTTTGCCCTTTTCTCCATTTAAACTTCATTCCAACATAATCTCCCCTTCACTGCTGCTGGAGGAGCAAGATCTACAAGTAGAAAGCACATTGTCATAGCTATGTGGAAATACAGCTATATATATGGAAATTACCCCTTTGATAGCAGTGGTATGCTGCTAACCACCCTGCTTGATGCATGGGGCCTTGCTGCTCCTGCTATTTTTTTACAGACATCTATTGGATGTAATGCTCAATAACCAGGCAATAACGATGATCTCACAAACCAGGATTCAGAAAAACCTGAGATCATTTCCCAGTTCTGCTGCATATTCCTGGTGTTAGTGCAGTGAAATCAATTAATCACACCCAACAAATCAATTAATCCTATGATAAATTAGTCAATCTCTCTTCCTTTTTCACTAGCTTTTCTAGACAAAGGGGCTTTAAAATGGGTGTGCACGTGTTTCAGCATCCCATCTGTAAGATGATAATATGATCTCCTTTCTCACTTTGCCTGGAGGTTTGGACTGTTTCACTGTCCCTCGCTGCCAACCTGCAGTGCTGAGAAAACCGGGGCTCTCAGCGTGGACAAAACCTGTACGTTCACTGCTTCCAGCAGTCCTGTCACTGTGGCTGAACCATCTTCACTTCAGTCTCCCAAAATGGCACTACTCAGACTCTTTCCCAGCAAGGACTGAGGGCTGTTGCTCTGGAACATCAGACATAACTGCACACAGAATTCCTGACCCAGTTTGCATGTGCAATTACCATGTCTGAGAGCACCAGGCAGCAGCGTCAGCACATAACGTCCAGCTGCAATAACTGTCTGTGCAAATAAATTGCATAGGTGAGAGCTCATTTCGGGGGGCACAATTGCTACTATGGCTTTTCTTATATCCCACCCATTTTATGACTCCCTGGTTGGAGCTATAAACCTTTTGCCTTCAGCTCAGGGTACACATGCGACTGCTGTTTCAGTGGCAGCAGCAAAGCTCCAGCAGCTCTGGTGCAGGTGTCTGAAACCAACGGTGAAAGCAGCTCATTCTCTTGCCCTGGGAAGTCACTTCCATTCTTCGGAAAAGCTCTTGCACTTTAAGTGAGTAAGCATAGTTGCTCGTGTTTCAATGGTACATTAGCTGAAAAAGTAACCTCCAGAAATCCTGCCTATTAATGTCCGCTGGCTTTTCTGTAAGCTCTCCTACCCTGCTCCTTGCTCGTTTCCCAGATACAGACCTTGTTTTGTGGATGCTATCAGCATTTCATTAAGATGTATGTAATAACTCCCCCCTGCCTCTGTGAGGAACTGCCCATATTTCTAAAAGAGAACAGAAAATCCTGTCTGTAGAATGCCTGCCTCTGCCAACAGCGCTCACTGAGCGAGCACAAATCCTAGGTTGCTTTGAAATGAGTTGCTGTGAAAACAGCGTCTCTGGGATTGTCAGAGGCTGGATTTTGATCTTACACCACTGTGGATCCCAAGGAACATCAAGCAAGGCAGAGGGTTTATACCAGCCAGGTGGTGGGTGGTATCAGCCCTTGGAAATCTGCATTTGGTTTTTTTTCCTTTAAATTTTGCAATCTCATTGCACCTTCTATTCAAAAGATAAGAAGCAATTAAATCAATTTACATTTTGCACATTTGTATGAAATATGCTGCTGCAACAGTGTTTACATCTGGATAGAGATGTAGCAACACCAAGGGCTGTTTCCCTGGCAAATTGTTCTTTAGGTTCCATTTGAAAGGGGACAGTCTTTACTGAGATTCCTTCTTCACCTGGCAAACCAGATAGTCTAATGCCAAATCCTTAATGCAAGCTAATTTTGCTGCCTTGGAAGCCTTTTCTCCCCCTAAGACATGGCTTTTTTCAAAGGTAACACTGATTATCTGTGTCCTTTTTGTGCCTCTCAAGTTACCCCAGCTCTAGAGGACTCCTGAGGTGATCTCTCAAAGGAGTTTGCACTCTAATGAATTGAGTTGTGGATTATTTTCATATGAACTGTGAGAAAGCTTGTACATCTTTTCCAGTGATGTTAGAAAATTGCAGGAAAGTACCAAAGGACTGGCAGCACCCAAGTGGACCTAATCAGTCCTTCTCTCTTAAGGGGAGCTGTGACATGAAGCAAACTCCAACACCAGCTGAAACCTTTGGAAGAGATCACCAATTCCACAAAAAATCACGTGGCACCAGTTGGGAAAGGGTTTCTCTGTGCAAGTGATACCAAAACGCTTTTGGAGCATAGACTTGTGAGTCAAGTGGAAACTACAAGGAAGACAAACCCTAAAATGAGGCTGCTGGGAAGGAAAGAGTCTTTCACCTAAAAGCAACCCAGCTGGCAGGGGGTTTTTCCCCCACAAAATTTTCACTGCTGTGTAATATGGCTTGCAAATCACTCATACTTTGCGTCCTCTGAGCCCCAAATGTGCAGGAAATGAACACTCGGTCCTCTTGAATAAAGAAACATCTATTTCAGAAGGACAAGGATATTTGTACGCCAAATTTTCATAAACAATGCTCGGCTAGAGCCTCCCAGACACAAGCATTTGTGAAATCTATCATCAGTACTAGAATGACAAACCTTCACTTCCATTGCTACAGCTGATTTAAGCAACCTTGACACCACCAAATGTCCCCACTGCAGGTAGGCTAGCGTCTGGCAGACCTGTGGTGAAGGTAGAAGATTACTGCCATCCAAACCAACATACCTTCTTGTAGGTTTTTTCCATACTTGTTTGTATTCCTCACACACAAATGAAATGCTGTGAAAGCAAACCACCAGAATGACCTCTCACTGCTACAGTTCCCATGTAATCACCAAGCTGCTGTCAGAGCCAGAGGGGGAAGAGAGGATATCTGTGATACCTCTCTGGAAAAAACAGTGGGTGAAATTGCCTGAGTTAGGTAAAGGTCAAGAGAGTTAGGAAAAAAAAATTACTGCAGAGGAATAAAGCAAAAGTAAGTGGTAACCAACATAAGATTAAGATTTAAAGTGACAAAACCACCAGATGCTCTTTCTTCACAGGAGAGATAGAATTATAGAATGTTTTAGGCTGGAAGGGACCTCTAGAGGTCATCTGGTCCAACCTCCCTACGCAAGTAGGGATATCAAGTCCTTGAATTGCTGGATCATTGCATGCCCCTTATTTTCTATACACAGCAGCCTTCCAAGTAAAAGGAAAAAATAATTCCCCTTTTCAGTCAATATTGCTATTATGTCCCAATCAGCAGTGTACTCTCAGAAGCTAAGGAAAAACACCAGTAAAATCAATACCCACCTCCGGGTTTTATTCCCAGTGGAGATCTCCTATCACACGCCCACCCTTCACTACAGTCAAATACATTAATTTCAACCTCATGCTGCCTACCAGACACAAACAGCAATACTCAAGGAAGTCCTTATGCTGCTTAACATCTGAAGAATTAGAGTCACCCCAAAATGGGCAGACATGTTCAAAAGTTTGTATTTCATCTCTCCTTAAGAACTGGAAATGTATTTTATATCACCAAGCCTTAATTATAAATTTAAATCTGACCTGAAACAACTCCAAATTCTTCATTTGAATTAATCAACGAAACTGGTAAAAACTATGATTGCCAGTTCACAGAACCCAGCAGGGGTTCAGAAGCAGAATTCTAGCAAAGCAGAAAAAATATTCCAGAAGCTCTCAGCAAAATACTACACTTATGAGAAAATTGCATTAATGTGCAAAATATTTCATTGGTCAATTCATATTTTTTTATTTTTCCTTTGTCCAAACTGTTTTATAGTGCATAAACTTCTCTAAGCACCTTCTAAGCTAAAACCATGAATTGGTATGGAAAAAGCTCTTTGACATCATTTACAGAAAAGCTTGCAGGTAGTATAACTTTTCCCCTTCATTATATAATGCATTTTTCTCTCATTTCTGTATGCCCAGAACAAACATCTCTCCTTCCTGTATATTCTGTCAGCCACAGAAAAGCTATGAGTAAGTGCTGGATTTCTCTGTCAATAACAAATCCCTGAGATCTGCTGGGAGTATCCAGGCAAAGCATCACTATATTTAAGGATCTGGGGAAAATTGGCTGCCATCAGATTGTCAGTGTCACAGCCTTCTCTGGGAGCTGAGTCACTGATTGCTGACGCCAAGGGACACCGAAAGGGACACCATGTCAAGATTTTGGCTTTTAAAACATGCTTAAATTGCGAGCGATTCTGCAGTTGAGGTGCGTCCACGTGAATAGAAAAATCACTCGTGGGCAGAGGAGTTGTCTCCTCGCAGCCTTCTCCAAAAGCAGGGCTGAGCCTGGGGGTACTAGGGGATGAAAAGCTGGGCAGTGGATGAAATTCCCAGTGGAAGCCCAGAAGGCCAATCGCATCCTGGGCTGCATCAAAAGAAGCGTGGCTAGCAGATCGAGAGTGGTGGTTCTGCCCCTCTACTGTGCCCTGGTGAGACCTCGCCTGGAGTACTGTGTCCAGCTCTGGAGCCCCCAGCACAAAAAGGACGTGGACCTGTTGGAGCATGTTCAGACAAGAGCCACGAAAATGCTCAGAGGGCCGGAGCACCTCTCCTATGAAGACAGGCTGAGAGAGTTGGGGCTGCTCAGCCTGAAGAAGAGAAGGCTCCAGGGGAGCCCTTATAGCGACCTTCCAATACCTGAAAGGGGCCCATAGGAAGGCAGGGGTGGATCTGTTCTCAAGGGTTTGTAGTGACAGGATGAGAGGTAATGCTTTTAAGCTAGAAAAGTGTAGATTTAGGTTAGAGATTAGGAAAAAGTTCTGTAATATAAGGGTCGTTAATCACGGGAACAGGTTGCCCAGGGAGGTGGTGGAGGCCCCATCCCTGGAGACATTCAAGGTCAGGCTTGATTGGGTTCTGAGCAACCCGACCTAGTTAGAGCTGTCCCTGCTTACTGTAGGAGGGTTGGACTAGATGACCTTTGGAGGTCCCTCCCAACCCAATACATTCTATGATTCTATGGTCTGTGAGCTGACCTTGGGTGCTTAGCTTGGCATAGCATGGACATAGACAGGGGTAGAGCAAGCAGTGAGCTTGTGCAGCCCAGCTCACAAGGATAGGTCTTCACACATTACACATCTTTCTTCTCTAGACCCCTTCTCAGCAGGTTCCTGTTTATATATGGATACCTTCCACCTCACAGTGCTTGACTTAGACTTCACTATTCTCAGCTTTGATATTTAAACCTTTGCTTTAACCATCAGGCACCTCTATCCAGTCAAACAAGTAGGTTTTTTTTTTCCCCCCACTGGTCATGATGTAATCTTGACCTGGCAGAAACGTTTTATAAACACCATCTTGTGTCATACCTATCAGAAAGGTTTGGATACTTCTGTTTGAGTGCTATGATTTATGACAGCTCTGCAGAGGCAGACCTTTGCTCTTAAAGGGAAGATATATGAAAATGGAAGGATAAGGCCTATAAATTTTTATAGCTCTGTACTTAACTCACACACAGGCAGTGGAATGATAGCAGCCCCAAGAGAAGATGTATGATCCTCCTACATTAAGCTACACCCAATTTTAAGAGCATCTCTGAGCATCCACCCACTGTGTTTAAGATGCTTTGGCATTTACATGTTAAAAATTTGACCTTACCCAATGCATGGGGAGTAATTTTTCAAGCACAGTCAAAAATCAAGTGAGGAAACAGATGCCAGAGGTGAAATGGGCCAAATGGTCAGGCTATGGACAGCACAGGTTGAGATCTGAAGAGGATGAGATTTATTGAGACATCTCTGAAGGTCACACCAAGGACATGCTCTGCTATACATGTATGGTGCTGATCATAAGAGGAAACAATTGCACTTGGTGGTTACTGATCCCAGCCACTCCCCAAGCAAACCATCATTTGCAGAGTGGAGAAGAAATCCCCTGTTCTTTGCTCTGACCCTTTCAAGGGCTCAGGCATCTCCTCTAAGTGACCACTCCTCACTTAGGACGACCTTGCTATGCTCCCACCAGACCAGGACTCCAAGGGAGAACCCCAGAGCCAGCATCTGATGATCTATCAGCTCTCCTTATCCCTTCTGCAGAGAGGGCAGGTGACTCTGCAACTACTCCTGAGGTGAGAAAGTGCTAGACACTCCTCCTTCCCTGAAAAAAAGGGACCTGGGAGGAGTGTAAGAGAAATCATGTACAGCGCAAACCTGCCGCTGTGCACACTGCTCATTTCCACCACCATGACCTGCCCGTCTCTATGTTTCTCCAGCTCAGCTCCAGTTGAGTTATCACAGCTTGATAGTTACAAGCTGTCATGTGGCAGCTGAATTGCATTAACTGGCCAGAAATGGGGAGGCTGGCCACAGCCTGCTGCAAAGGCAGAAACATTTCCAACTGCTTGGCTCACAGGGATAAGGGTAGCTGTGAAGTTCTCTCTCCTCCATGAGCAGAGCTACATGCCCATGACTTGCTGTGGGGGCAGCTGAGCTGGGGTGGGGAAACTTCTCTAGTCACAGTGGCTGGAGATGGTGTCTGAGGCCCCACTCCCTCAGTCATTCAAAAGCCTCTGGAGTGGAAGCTTGTGAAATGTGGCCATCTGAATGTGGAGCAGAGGCTGTGCCATTGCAGCTCACTGTTTCTGTCCTATCACATGTTTAGAGCATGTTTTTTTTAGATTCTTTGAACAGAGTGAAAGCAGAACTGCAGAGCAGCTAGAAGTCAAGATCTATTGGTCTACAAACTACTGCTAAAAATCCCAAAATGCTAAGAATGTACCAGGAAAAGGTGAATCCCTGGTGTGAAACTGCTCTCAGTAAGAAAATCACCCCTTACTTCTTGCTGCAGCTCTGCATGCCTCAAACACTTTCATTTAAAAACTGTTTTCTTACCCTTCATCAACCCTTTTTGATCAATCTAGCCAATAAATAGCTAACTGGCCATTTTTGCCGTAACTTTGGGTTGCTAGGTTACAAAGCCAAGTAATAACATACATCAGAGCAGAGAGACAAGGGCAGGCTGAAGTATGCCTCAGCTGCATTTTTCCTTGTCCAAGGAACATGGAAGAGATCCCTCTTGCAGCAATGGCACTCAACATCATGCTGCTGCAGTGGGCTCTCCAAGCCTGGTTCTAGCCTGTGGGACAGGCAAGTAACCCATCACCAACATGAGGATGGCCTCCATGCAAGCACCCTCTCCTGTTTGCTTCAAGAAGGATTTGATAGAAAAGAACAAAGGCAACAACAAGATAGTTCAGAAGGCTCAAAAACATGACCAGAGAGGAAAAGCTGAAGCAGCTAGAATTGCTTAGCCTGAAGTAAAGGAGTATGGAAAAACAGCAACATTTTTTGATAGACACCTGGGAGCTGGTAGAGGATCTGCCAACAGAGACCTTTCCAAATGAGCCACAAGGACCCATCAAGAATGCTCTACAAGGAATCCTGGATGTGGGCCATGAGATGGGCTCTCTGAACAGCCCACTCTGTATGAAGCTACATTGAGTGGTATCTCTCCTTTACCTGCAGCATGCCTGCAGCTACTGGCTCTGAGGCAGCATCACAGGACTGACCCAGATTTGCAGGCTCTGACTCTCAGCTACCCCCAAACCTCTGCCTTTGCTGAGAAGATGGACAGGTACACAAGGCCCTGAGCAATCTGACCAAACTGCTTTTAGTAAGGGGTTGGACCAGAGATGTCTACAGGTCCCTTCCCACCTAAATTATTCCATGTGGGAGGCAAGCACACAGACATGCACTGATCTACTCCAAGATTTTGTGGCAAGGTCAGGCCTAGATTCACATGTTTACTTCTCTGGAAAGATTTCACCCCACTCCTACAGCTTCACAAAGCAAAGACACTCCAGCGCCAGGCAGGACATCCCTCTCCCCTACACCTTTTCCAAGCAGGGACTTTCCGAAGGATGCAAAGCTACCGGAGCCCCATAAAAAGCAAACTGAAGCAGGCAAAACAGATGGGCCGGAGCGTGGAGGCACTTACAGCAGATGGCACTAAAATATTAAACTAACATTACCGTATGCTTAAGCCGCGGCCTGGCTTGCTGCTGATTGCAGAGCCAGCCTGGTGAAAGCACGCAGATGAGAAATGAGCCTCAGATTGCTAAATCACCCTACCCAACATCCCCTTCCCACAGAAAAATGCCTCACTAGCAACTCCTCCAACAGCAGGGATGCGCTAACACGATGCAGGCAACATTTTGCTGAACAAAAAGCATTCGCAGTAACTTCAAGTCTCTCCCAGATCTCTGCTGGGAAATCATTTCCTTGAGAAACTGCATAAAATCAGTTTGTCTGTGACACAAAATGGGTGGATGCAGTGAGAGATTAAACAGGGATTTCCTTTGTGCTTGTCCACTGCATGACAGCCCTGGACACCATGGAATAGCATGAGAAACACCAAGGAGAAGGGGAAGCATGTTCTTCAACCCAGAGTAGTTGTCAGTATCACCTCAAAACCAGAAGCGATCTTGACCGCAGCTTGTGACGCTACCTGAGAGACACTGGGCCACTACACAGAGATGGATAGCCATGAATCTTGGTGTCCCTCATGGATGCTGAAAGCCACAGCAGCCACAGAGGCTCTGTGGACACACTCTTGTAGGGGACTAACCAGATTAATGCTACAAAAGCCTTTCATAAGGCATAAAAAACCAAGATACTTCATAGCAGGGTAGCATAGGACTATCCTGCAGCATAAAGCATTTTAAATGGTGAATTTTTTTTACTGTTTCCAGTCAGATCCTCCCTGGAGCCTAGGTCCTGCCGGTTGTGCCATCTAGCATGTGAGTGACAGCGCAACCCCACAGCTCCAGGTCTTGCTTTTACATTTCCTATGCTGAATCTTACCATAAAATAAATACTACTATGAACGTCCACAGAATCACAGAATGGTAGGGGTTGGAAGGGACCTCTGGAGATCACCTAGGCCAGCCCCGCTGCCAAAGCAGGGTCACTTAGAGCAGGTTTTTTTTTTTTTAAACCTAAGCTCAGACATCTGATCTGAAAGGTAACACACTGCTGCACTGTTTATTTCAAAATAACGGGTCTGTTTACCCCATCCACATTTCATTAAATGGATGAAGCAGAAGGAATCTCCTAATATTGTCATTGAAGGAGAGGCTGGAGAGAGGTGTGATGCCCCAACATAAGGGAAACCTCCGCCCAGGTCCCTAGCCTGTGGGACACCAGCATGTGGTAAGCCAGGCCATCTTGGCAGAGAGGTACGACAGGCATGGCAGAGAAGACAGGAAAGGACAGAACCAAAATGCTCCTTCCCAGCCTGCCTTGGTCCAGGTTTCTTTCGGGCTTCTTACAAACCACCCCAGGCCAAAAGATGCACGTTTCCAGGATGGCAGACCTTTTCTGAAGTTTCCTGCGTGCCCAAGCCACGTGCAAGCCAGTCTGGACATCACCTGGGTTATGCAATGTCACAGTGCTGTGCAGGCCACACCAACCAGCTGTATAATTTTCCAAAGTTTGTCAAAATCTATTGTAAGATAGGGTTTTATTAGAACAAACTTAAAATCTGCATTCCTTGCTCTGGCTACTGGAAAACACACACAGCCGGTCTTCCTTCTCTTTGCCTGAATACTTAAAACCAAGAAACTGAGCTGGCAACCTTCTCCTTTCCTGCAGAACCACAGCCAGATGTGCTCTAAGCCTGGTTGTGTAAGGGCTGTGTCCAACTCTGGGAGGAGATGCCAGGAGTGATGAGAAAGTGACAGCAGAACAGCAAATGTCTTCCTTCCAGCTCTGCAAGAGGCAAAGGAATTGGTAACACTAACACAGACAGCAACTCAGCAACTGTACAACTTTGGCCAAAAAAGCCCATGTTGCAGCAAGCAACGTGATCTCTCCAACCTTGTGGAAGAGCGAGCGAGGCTGCTCAGAGGTTAACAGCACGGGAATAGCTCTGCTCTTCCAAATCGTGACAGTCAGCTCCAGTAAAATGGAGGTAGGATGTCACTGCCCATTTTTGTTATTGCCACTGGATGGCAACAGACGTTAAGCAGAGACATTGAGTTATCACTGCGCAAACCACACATGCTCTTGCTGTGCTCCACTTTGTTAGTTAGGGGAACAGCCGTGATTTGGGCACTGCCATGGTTCAACCCACATCCAGGGGTAAACTACAGCAGTTGCTCTATCACCCCAGCAGAGAAGGGGAGTTGGGAAAAGGAGAGGAGACCTGTAAGTTGAAATTAAAACAGATTTAATGAAACTAATACCAGTGCCAATAAGAAGCACACAAAACTATGCTCAGCTTAGGAAATGTACAGAGCAGAATTATGAGCAAGCCCTTCCAAGATGTAGAGTAGCAGAAGGAGAACGAAGAAGAGGAACAGGATCCAGAGGAGGCCTTGTCCTTAGCAAACTTCCCCCTTTATACTGAGTGTGAAGTTTATGGTCTGGGATACACCTGTAACCAGCTCGGGTCAGCTCCCCTGGCTGACTCCAAACTGCTAATGGTCTGCAGAACATGGCTGGCCTGGGTTTCTGTCCCAGTGAAACCAGGACAAGCATGCCTAGTAGATACACCAGAAAGGTCTCCAGGGCAGCTAGCAACACGATCAGCAAGACCATTCCTGGGGTCAGATTGAACACTGGGTTGTCACTTTGCACAGCTTCTCCATGTATTTCCTGGAGCCTGCACACAAAATCCATTTTTGTCGTGCCAGCCACTTTCTGATGAGCCATACAAAGTATATTTAATGCCATGGATATGAGTAAAAGACTCCTTGATGATATTACAGTATCACCGTGTGAAAGAGTTAACACATATGAGACTGATGACCGACTATTTTTAAACTACATATACCTGGCTATGAGCTGGCCACGGGCCACCAAGATCTACAGCTGGGCATCAAAACCACAGCCATGCACACTGAACAGCTTAATTTGCTCAATCAGTTTCCTATGAATCTCCAGAAACACTGGGCTAGCACTGACCTGAAGTCAGATGGGACTTGCTATGGCTATAGGGGGATCAGCCCCCACCCGGACCCCACGACCATGACAAACCATCCTGTCTTATTAAGGATGTGTGGTGGTAGCATAACACTTCTGAGGCCACATGTAACAAGAAGGTAACAGGCAAAAATGAAGAGTTTTCTGTTTTCTGTCTTTTAAGAAGTACATAATCACGTCTTCTTAGTACTTTCTTAATGACAGATAAGTATAGTTAAGGTAAGTCTCTTAATGAATGATGATACTGTTCTTGCTTTGGGTGACATCATTCCGCTGCACCTCCCGGGTGCAGTACTGCCATGTTTCCCTCTATTCTCGTCACTTTGGCTGAGTGCAGCCCATGCCAAATGCCTGCCAAGTGCATCTGAGTTGGTGTATGACATATATGACACTATGATGTAAACCTCTGCAGACACCTCCGGTGGATGCTATGAAGTCCATCTCCTTGGATGTGCTCTGCCACATCATTTCCCTGCCAGCCAATGTGGCTCCAGGCTGATGGAGCCTCAGATGACCCATGGGGGATGCTCTGGTTCCACCAAGCCAGTTAACGCATCCTCCAGTTCACCTCTGATAACTGAAAAACTGCTGAAGTGTATCACATGAATTCTTTGAGTGAGGGACAAGCTCTCCTTTCCTAGGTCGAAAGGAGAGCCCCATACTCTACCTTCAAAATAAAAATTTAACCATCACCCAGACGCAGCGACCCATGCAGCAAATACCCATGACTGGAAGGTAATGCAAACTAGACTCCACTACCATCTCTATTTTCATATCTTGAGATCCCCTCCCCTTGAAATCAGCTTTTAAAAGTTCCACAAGTTTTAGCAATAATCTTGAGAAGCTTTATGGTTTTGTTTTCCTTGCTTTAGGCACTGGAGTATCTCAAGGGAGAAAAGCACATACTGAAATAGTCCTCTACGCACTGCCAAATCATAACGAGCTGTCTTGTGTCTGTCCTAGAGGAAAAGTTCCTGCCATTCCTGTCCTATGGGAATAAAGATAGGAAATACGGATACTGACACAAGAAGAAAGTCTGCTCGCGCACACAGTGATTTACTCTGACCACTTAGAACAAGCATCTGTTAGCATCAGTCTAGGCAATGGCAGAAGTGAAATAAGACACAAAAGTTAGGCCCCAAAAAAAAAATATCTGACTGTCATCTGGGGAGGCTGAAAGCTGTAAGAGGGCCTGAAATCTCAAACCTGATGGACAAGCAGCTAGCTGTCAGTATGATATTCCCCAACTACCTTCCCCAAATCCAGGACCAAATCATCAGTTGCCTGCCCAGAACAGCACACAGAACATAACACAGCTGCAGAGACCCGATGTTAGACACTGCAGGAAGGGTGTGGAAGGTAGATTCAATCAGCTACAGCTTCTAGGACTTGGGCAGGTCCGGGGGGAAAATTTGGGAAGGGGGAAAAAAAATGGTTGGAGCTCATCTGACTTGTGAAGGAGCTAAGAGATGCACAATGTGGCGCTGCAATCTCTGAGAATGTGGCAGGAGAACGTACTGACAAAGCAATGATATTACGTTTCTTATTCAGCCTATTAATGTCATTAATTCATTAAGAATACCAGTATTTACATTTTATTGCATTACAGATCTTGCAGGCCTCAGCACATCATGCAAGTTCAGGCCGTTGCCTCACTGGACTTGCACACTCGTGTTCAGAGATAAATCGGTTGTACAAGTGTGCCGCTTAAGCGTGTCTGTCATATCTCAAGGCCATCATGTGGACAAACATCTGCGGATGGAGGAAAAAGATGGGTGGGGGCAGTAGAGTTTGCCTACCCTCCAGCTCTTTGCAAGGAAGCAGCAGTTCTCTGGGTTGTAAAACACCATCCAACAGAAGAGCCATAGACAGCTGCTACCCCCCAGTCCAGCCAGGGGAGATGGCAGAGAGGGAGCAGGGCAGGCCTGGAGCAGCCCCAGCATCCCTCCCTCCCATGCCAGCCTACAAAGCCAGAGGTGCACAAAGGTCCTGGCTCTTTAGAGCTGGGATCTTGCAAAGAACAATGTGCCTTTTTCTCTTTTGTAGTTGGTGAACCTACCAAATTACAGGCTTCAGGGACCCTGGCAATGTCCATGTGCAGTGACTGCGTGCTACCTGCCTTGGTCCTCAGGGTTTAGCTCAGATTGAAAGCTGATGGTGGCTCTAGAGGTTTGGTGGGTCCAGTTAGGCCTCAGTGTCTGGCACAGCAAGCCCAGACCTGGCTTTGAAGGGTTCCTACAGGTAGACAAGTGCCCTTGAGTATCAGAGAAGTATCCTGCCCTTCCTCCTTCCAGAGCTAGATTAGGGAAGGTGCTTTCAGAGGGGCACATAGGATGGCCTCCAAGGCACAGAGCTGAATAAGACGCCCGCCTCTCTGCACTAGCCTGGAAGCACACACAAAACCCTCATTATTCAGCATGAAGGGTGTCAGTCACCGTGAGAGAGATTTAAGTTGCACCAGCTTTAGAAACACCCAGACTCACCAAACCCAATCCCTCTCCTCCTTCAAATCTTCCATTTTTCCTAAATGTATTCTAAAAAACATAATTATCACATTTCTGGGAAGGGCAGGACACCTCCCTGATTGCATCCCTTCCCTGGAGCAAGGCAGGTAGTATTTCAAAAGAAAAATGATCATTTGTTGCTCTTTGTCCTCCAGATGCCTGACTTATGAATCAGCCTTAATATTGCTGGTGATCCTGCTTCATCCAGTATCTATATACTTAAGCCTAAAGATTTTTGTCCCTGGTATTATTTTGTTTTCCTAAGGGAAAGGAAAAGGAGAAAAAGAAGAGGATGGGAAGGTCAGAGATGCTGTGTGCATTGTCACGGGGCATGCCCAGCCTCAAGCTGAGGTTATCCAGCACCAGCAGCTCCCCCTGCTCCCCACTACTAACATCTCCCCTGCAAGGAACAAGCACTTCTCCCTCCTCCCCCCTCTCAGCAGCACCACAAAAAACCAACATAAACATCTGCATTTACCTTTTTGCTTATTTAAAAATGGCAGTAGGGGCGAAGCCAAGGGACTTCTTTTGCCAGAGTCCTTGGAAGACACTTTACTTTGGTTAACAACAGTTTCTTCGATGGGTTTCTTCAGGATTGTTCTTTCCTTCAGCTCCTCAGTGCTGACAGCAGAGGTCGGCGGCTCAGCACCTACTTTTGGTGCAACAAAGGAGCATTTCAGGTAGGACATGGACTCTGCCAGGTTTTCCCTGTTCATCCTGCTCTCTGCCATTTTATTTGCTTCATAGTCTGAGGCATCAGTACGCGAGCCGTTCTCTTCCTTGATAATGTCCATGACCATGGGCTTCATCAGAGGAGAGTCCTGCTCCCTCTTTGGGCTCTCTTCAGAGGCTGATGAGGCATCGCAGGACTCAATAATGAGCTCGCTGTCAAGCTCTGCCTCCCGCTCTTCCCGCAGGATGCTGTACTGGATGGAGGGGGAGGCGGGCGATGGAGGGGGCCCTCCAATGTGGCTGAAGGTCATGTAGTTGGAGTGCAGCACCTCCTCTGCAGCCAGCGGGTCCTCTGAGACCAGCTCAATCTCTGAGTCCCCTGACTCGGCACTGCTGGCTTCATTATCCAGGGGTGAGGAGGCGGCAGGGCGGCCAGGTTTGACCCGCTGGTCTCTCTTCCCAGTGGAAAGGGCCGGTGACTGTTGCACCTCTGGGGTCTCAAAGGAAAAGCTTTTTGCTTCCTTGATGGCACTGATGAGTTCATCCTCAGACAGGCTGCCTTTGCCCTGTGACTCTGAGCCAGATGGTTCTGCCACCCAGAAAGAAAAGGGAGAAGAAAACAACAAAAGAAGAAGAAAAAATGTTAAGAATGGGATTTTCTCTCTGCCTGGGCAAGAAACGTCAGCATGGATTCCTCTAGCAGGGCTGGTAACGTAGGCAGAAAGTCTCCCCATCTAGAATGACTAACAGTAATAACAGCTTGTCCTTACAGAGCATTTCCCAAGTACATACACGTTATAAAAGAAGTATTATGAGCATCATTTACTGAGGAAAAAGCTGCAGCACAAGGCAGTACTAGACAGCGCTTGGCCAGTAGCTCAATGACATGGTTTTCACCAGGAAAATCACCAGTTACGAGGAACGCAGGCCCAGGACATGTGACAGCATCTGCCTGTCACTGACGAACACACATAGGGCTGGTGGGTTCCTGACACCACTGGTCACAACAACCCATGTGTAGCTACTAGTAGTTTTGTCAAACTTTAACTTTCAAGTATGGGAAGGTCCAGGTTGGGTTTTTTCTTTTTTTTTTTTTTTGTAGGGGGATGGAGAGTGAATTCTCTGTTTGCTTTTTTGTCAGTTGTATCCGAGAATGAAACTCTTTTTTTTTTTTACTATAACTCTTAATATCATTAAGAACTACATTAACCAAAATAATGACTGACCAACTTGTCCCCCAAAATTTGAAGCAAAAAAAAATTCTCTGCATTTTCTGGCTCACACTGGAAGAAGATATACTCAGAGAGTGAAAAGGAGCAGTTGAAAAGGCTGGTTGGTCACCCAGGATTAGCAAGGAGCCCACATCCCATACTAGAAGGTAACCCAGCACCAGAGTTCCCCTGTTCTGCCTCCCTGGCTATCACTTGACCATGTTGGATTTTGTAATGAAATAAAGTGAAATTGCATGTAACATGTTCACAATAAGAGATGACAGAGGCAGCATGAGATGCATCAGCAACCGTCTTGAGTTACTGTACATAGAACAAGCTTCATTTGATCATTCACAGAGCATCAGTCAGCGTCTATGGCAGACTGCACCTGGTGCATCAGCAGCACTGCTGGCCAGGCCACCTGAGCCTTCCTGTGCCAAGGGGGCCTATGGTGGCAGTTTGCACCCAATCTCTGGCCATCACCTGGCCACTGACACCTCCTGATCACTGGTTTCCACCATGCGCTTCACTAACCTGAGATCACTGCCAATCCACATTCAAGGGATACCCTTGTTGAGGGGAAATAAAACGCTGAATTCCCCAGTCATGTTGAAACAGCCACCAAGTACACGTGGAAACTTGTCCTCTGGACTCTCTAGTGCTCATTCACTGATTTTATATCATTATTAACGTGACAGGGGTCACTAAGTGGCATTGTAGGTGGTGAGGGTTCAAGAAAGCCATCAGGAAAACCGATCCCCAAGTTTTCTCCTGCTGATGGTGGTAAAGAGGTCCATGGCAGGACACCACCTGCATCCACACATCTGGGGACCACAGTGGAATGGGAGGAAGTTTCCAGCCCCTCAGTTTCAGGTTTGGGGAGCCCTGAGCTGATCTGCACCCACTCCCAGTGGGTATTTACCTTCAGTCCAGCCCTGCTTCAGGTGCAGCTACTGGCATCAGCTCCCTGAGCCTACCTACCTGTGTTGGCCACTTCTGGAAGCTCCTCTACAACAAGGCGTGTGAAAGAGGTTGTATCAGATGTGACTTGGGACAAAACCACTATTGTGTCTGGATATTTCCAGATTTAATTTCCCATGACAATAGCATAGCTTGATTTCTTCCTCATCATATGCCTTTCCCAAGATGAAACATGTATAAGGGGAGTTTTTAGTGATAGCACCCAAGCCATGACATTCTGCTGGCAGACGGGCAAGAAAAACAACCTCTCTGCGCCTCTTCCAAGCAGTTTTGGTTTCTGCATCTGTCATTGGCAATTCTGAGCTCATATTGTTGGCACATCTGCAGCTCCTTCGCCAAAAGAGCTCTCTTGTATCACACCCGTCTTGCATGAGAAAGACCTCCTGCAACCCAGAATATGGCCGCATATAGGATTAAGGTGTTTGGGACTGTTATGACATGCTCCTGCCTGGATGCCAGGACTATTCTGTGACATCAGCTGTGCTGATCAGGAGTCTGTGCAACCCCTTCCTCCAGCTGCAGGAAGCCCGGGTGAGCTGTGCCAGTCAACAGCATTACCACACGTGAGCATTTTCTCCCTGAGCAATGACTTAATCCGGCACGCGTCCAAACCGGCATGTGACTGCCAGCCCCTGTAGCACAGCAACGCGCTGTCCCTCGGCTTCACCTCGATCCTGCCCACACTGGCAGTTTGTAACTCTCAGCCACGGCATTTACCTTGCGAACAAAAAAGTCCTTTGTGGCCAGTAGTAGGGTGTCACATTTACTGCTGGCACAGGGAAGTGTATAAATACCCACCGCCTTTCAGCGCCAGTGCAGCGTATGAACAGACCCCGTCTCCCTTCCCCAGAAAGATGATGGCTAGTAATTAAATGTAAACCCCTTTCAGAAGTCCTGATCCAAGCAGGGGGGAACTAGGGGCTTGCCAGAATGCTTGAGGGGTATCTAGGAGCAACGACTTTGCTGGGTCACTGAGTAGAAATAGAGAGGGCAGGTTCTACATTTCTTCCTCGCTTATGGATGGGGAGTCTGGACACAGCGTGTCCCTGGCTGTGGGGAAGGGGAGAAATCCAAAGAAAACACCCTGTGGGATCCAGCCTCTAAAAGATGTCTGCTTCTTTCCTTAGCACCACAGTTAAGCAGTGCTTCTGGCTTTCCAGCACCCCAATGCTAGGCAGTGGGGCCTCCCACTGCCGTTTGGGCAGTGCTGGGGATCAGCTGAAACCATGGAGAGGAACATTTCTGCCAGCAATTACACCAGCCACACCAGTGCCTCCCAGTAAGGCAGCAGCCATGAGGCTCAGCCATGCACTATTCAGCTGTTTTGATGGAATACTGTTATTAAGTGTCACGAAGGCAGCCTAGAACAGAATCACGGAATTGCCTAGTTTGGAAAAGACCTTTAATATCATTGAGTCCAATCATTAACCTAACACTGACAAGTCCTCGGCTAAACCATATCCCTAAGCACTATGTCTATACATCCTTTAAATACCTCCAGGGATGGGGAATCCACTACTGCCCTGGGCAACCTGCCCCACTACCTGATAACTTTTTTGGTAAAAAAATTATTCCTAATATTCAATCTAACAGTTGCCAAAGACTGAATAAATAATAATTGGTGCCTGAAGTTCTTAACTACCTTGTAGAGCAAAAAGTGTAATATCAATAAAAAAGGCAAGTCTCAGAAGTAGTGTGTGATGTCACCCAGTAAAATAAGAAAAATGGGACCCTAAAGTCTATTTATTATCTAACATTTCTGGCTGATGCAGACAGGATAAACTCTAAGGTGTGGTAGATTCTTTCTATCTTTTTTTGTGTGTGAATGTGTAGAAATGCACACTCAGTTTTGGACAGAAACTAGATGTTTTCCTAAGGGTAAGTATTAATGTGGGTGGAAATCCAGGACTGCCACTTTAAGGAAATGCCAGTTGATTTTTAAATGCTTCTAGACACCATCAAAGCAATGGAAATTATGAGCTTGGGAATGTTCGTTGTCGAATTGTTTTGATCCAGGACACTAAAATTTAACTTCAAGTCTGAAAATTCTGTTTCCTGTCACAGAACTTTATTCCTTTTTAAGGCACTATACTACTTTCATATTTTAGCAGGGAGAATGAGGAACAGATATTAAGTACTGCTGCAGTAATCCAACAGTAAGAACATGTACAAACACGGGATTTTGAAATGTAGAATAGAAATATTCCACATATAAATCAACAGGAGTCAGGAGCCATTAAAAGAGACTGGCCCTTTCTCCCTCCAGTCCCCTTTGTAAATGAGGTGACAGCCTTTCCCTCCTCAGCACTTTCTAAAAGCAGTACTTTCACT
>JAVSBS010019469.1:34797-65224 GCA_033124195.1 Coracias cyanogaster
CTACAGTAGTCTCATTCTTCATAAAATTTATCACTTCAGAATATTGTGTTCAATTTTCAACAAAATAAACAGTATCTATGTTAACCTGCTTTTCTTAATCTTCATGTACCACTCTGGTGATCTCCAACGGCGCAGACAGACTGACACAGAAGGACATGGCACTTCAGTTCCGCAGAATAACTGGCAACACCACAACATGAGGTTCAGTGTTAATTGTGTGTCAGTGATTCAGTCAAAATTATTAATTTTTCAGCATACAAGATGGGGAACTAATCTTTAATTACAGGATGCTATTTTTACAGCCTGGAGCTGCACTGAGAAGAGGAAAGATCTTTGGTTGCAACTAGAGGAATCAAGGTTTCAGCAACCTTTCCAGATAAAAGCAGAATAGTGTGAGCAAGTCGCTTCCAGCAAATTCCTGTAAGTCTTTTAAATAGTTGGCTCTGAATTTTGCTTTGGATATTGAGCCTCAGGAGTCATTACCGGCTACCCCAGTGCTGCAGGGCTGCTAGCTCCCAGGAGGAGGATCTCCTCAGCTCTCTCCCATGTCCACCCACATCACATGTTCCTGGTGACAAGGTCCACCTTATCCTATTTGGACAGTCCCTGACCTGTGGTAATCTATGGACTAGAGATAATAATGATCAAAGTACTATAAACAAGGGAGTACTCGTGTTTGACTGTCCCCAAATGATGCTAGAGGGTCTCTCAGGCCACATGTCACTTCCAGTACCTCAGCCCTTCAGGTATCATCCAGAGTTTTGATGTAACAAGTATGCCAAAATTGAGTGATGAGTATTTTCCAGCACAGCAACTTTGCTCTGATCCAAGACTCATGAGGGCATCACAGAGCTCGGGGATATGCAGTGACGTCCTTTCAGCATTCAGACTAATGCCTGGCTCTTATAAAGGTATCCTATACGGTCTTAAAGGCTCAAGGAGGTGGTTGAGTGCCTTGCCAAGCTTTTTGATTACCCTCTCACTTAGAAGACTATTTTCAAAGCAAGGCTGGCTGCCTAAATCCAAGGAGGAGAGTCCCATTGTGAAAACCTTGCCGCCAATTAAGCATCTGTATCTAGAGATCAAACCACAGCTCTGGGTCCTCTCTGATGACCATCACAGACCATGTTCCCCAGCAGCAACTTACCTTCCAGCCTCTCCTTTTTATCATTCACCCATGACCACAAGACCCGCTTTCATCCAAATATACAAAAGTAGCTGCTAAACAATCCTGCCTTTTCTGTACCAAATTTATCATCAGCCACTAGCAAAACCCTGTACTTGACCTTGGCTTCTTTTTATTCCTAACTTACGAGAAAAAAAGGGAAAGGCTTTTTCCTGTTTTGACGCCAATACGTGGTATCTCATTATTTTTAGCTTTCTTTACCTTCCTTTTTAAAACGCACATTATATTGCCTTACTACCTTCTCATCTGTAGTCATCTACATCTGTACACATCTAGAGATGTTCAGCATTTTATCAGTTTTTCACATCTCTTTACAGTACCCAGATGAACCAGCAGTCCCAAGCCTATGTCCAAATTCAAAACGCACTCCTCAGATTTGGATCTTCTTAGATCCAAACTGAGCTGTTTCTTCCTCTCTGCTTGATTTCAAGTCCAACTCAAATCTCAGGAAAGCTCCACAGATTCCCAGACATCCTTTGCTAGAACCACTCCCTGCAGTGCCAAGGGCATCTTGTACAAGTGGTAGACGCATGTGCCAGCCCCACGCTAAATCATACAGTGCTTCCAAGTGGGCTGTCTACCCCTGGGGATATTTGAGTGTACCACTAGGGAACCACGCTCTCAATTTTGCAAGACCCTTCTACATGAATTTTCTAACCCCAGACACCTCAATATCCACACAAACCTCAATATTACTTGCGCACTTGTGTGTCAACTCAAGCAGAGCTTGAAACCCAGATAGCTGAGACCCCTCATGCCGAGTGCAGGCTGTGGAGAAGACCACTAAATCAGCTCTGTCTCCCCTGGATTAGCCTTTCTCAATAGCCAGAGCCAGCTGCCAGCCCCCAGCTATCCTACCTCCAGATAATATAGGTTGGATGCAGAGAGCAGCCTGCAAGAGAGCTGCACCAGGCGCTGGCAGCAGTGCCAGCTATTCCCAGCTGCCAGGAGATGGTGCTCTTTGGTTTAGCTCAGGATCTGAAACCCACTTTACAGGCTGGCAACTTCTTTTCCTTCAGAACTCTTCATGATCCTGACTGCGGGAAAGAGATAACTCCGCAAGTCACAGCATTTGCAAGCATGAACGGCCCTGCTCCGAAAGTCATTTGGGGATTCATTTGCACAACAGATGCTATAAGAAAACTGGATGTATCTGAAGGATACATGCTCCTATCCTATTATTATTTTCCCCTTGGTTCTCTGCATGGGTTCTGCATGCATTGGGGAAAAAATCAGAGCAGCAAGAAGGCTGCTTCCCACTGTCTCAGAGTGGCTGACAGCTCTGTGCCTTAGCTCCTGGGAACAAGAGTGAGTCAGTGCTGATGCACTGTGCAGGTTGTTCCTCCTTCCCCTTGAGATCCCGCAGCAGCCAAAGGAAACGCTGCCATGCAGAGAGGCAGGTGCTGTCTCCTGCACAGACAGGAGGACAAAAGGACAGGATGGAGAAGAAAAGGGCTTAATTCTCTTTACACTCCAGTTATGCCATCAGCTTTATTTGAGTGACGTCATTCATACCGCCCGAGACAGAAAGTGCGTCCTAAACTCAAGCAAGTTAATGATACGCTTTGATGCATGTAAAACCCCTCCTCCAGGACAATTTGCAGAGGATATGGGTTACTGCAGCCTCCAGTCCCAGTGCTTTAGCTGTTTATTGTAAGCAGCCATTGCAGCTTCTAGTTCCAAGGCTCTCCCATTTCAGTCCTCCATGTGCTAAATACATGTGCAAGTAGGGGTCAGCTGGGATCCTAGCCCCCAAAAAACCTTGGCTGCTGAGGGTGAGCATCCTTTATCAACCTCCTACCTCCTCTCAAGCACAGAGGCTGGAGGGGGGCACAAATTGCTTTAGGATCCAACCCCTGGAGACCCTAACACTTTCGGGAGCTTCAGTTTGGGAGCTGCCTGGTTGAGACACTCCTCGCAGCAGCTGGCGTCAGGTCACCATCACATTACACCAAAGCACAGTTCTTCCACATGGCTTCCCAAGACCCTGCCTGGGGGATTCTTCTGTTGCTCCAGCCGACTTCTGGTTTCTTCCAAGAACTGGGCAGGCATGGATTGGGTCCTGGCTCAGCTGCTGAGTGCTACAGCCCTGTCTGTGGGAGGGCTGTGTGGGAAACACTGATGAGCTTTTAATAAGATTAAGACAGACCCACTCTAGGGAATGCAGGACACACTGCACTGCTGGCACTATCATCCCCACAGACTATTAACAGCATTTGTTTTTGGTCATGAATGCTGCACTACAACAGCTATCATCTCCCTGCCAGCACCACTCCAAAAAGATACCAGGGTCCATATCTTTGCTGCTGCTGAACAGGCACTGTGGGTGTGGGAATCCCAGACCAAGCCAAGGCAAACAGAGGAGCCGAGCTTGGTTTGGTGATGCTGAAGATCCTCAGCTCCCACGGTCATCCTCAGAGCTCATGGCATCTGACAGGGGATGCTCAGCAGGTTCCCCAAAGCCAACCAGCTGATGTGCAAAGTGAACTCATAGTAAATGATTCAGCAGTTCCCACCCCCACATGCCCTCCAGGCTTTCTGCTTCAGTAAATGGTCTCCGAGAGCTCCAATTTGACCTGGCATTAAAACCCTGGTATAGGGTCCATGACAGCCCTCCCCAGTACTCTAGACAGCATGAAAAAATCTTGAACACTGAAAAAAGAGCCTCAAGAGGAGTGTGAGAAGAGTTTAAAACATGCATAGGGGTTGCGAACACTCCTGCTAGAAATGCAGCTGCAGCAGATCTTCAGAATTATCAATAAATGATATTTATATTCTTTTCTAAGTTTTAACAACAGTCTCATTCAGGAAAAAAAAGCAAGTTTTCACTCCTGTGATAGCATCCTCAGGAGTAACATGCCAGTAGGGTTCAGCAACACTAAGGTACTGCCTAAAACGTTATCAAATGCACCTTGCTAAGATAATTAACCCCCACTTATGTGAACAATTCATTCTTATTTCATTGTAGTCACATTTTCCCTGGAATGATCAAACTCCACTGAGTTGCACAACAAAAATACTCCAAGCTGTGAGAGAACTAGCACCTAAATCATGCTTTTCAATGACTTGAAATAGGACTTAACTCCCTTTAGAGCACTAAACACCAAAGTATCTCACAAAATCTGGATGTGTTTGGCTAAGTCTCATTTATCTTTAAGTTCTATAATACCTAAATCCCATTTCCAACATGATTTAGGAACTTCAGCTATTCACTGTTTTTACCCCCAGACTGCTACAAAGCAGTCAGCCACCCTCCAAACCCTAACCAAGTTATTTTTCAATGCCCCTTTGCAGAAGAACTCCCTTCCCTTGGCCCAGCCTCCATACCCAGGGTCTGGCTACAGGCACCTTCTGCCCATCCTGCCCCACCTTTGCTGGGTCCCAGTTACTTAAAATTTCAGCTTTTCTCAATTGCTGTAAGGCAATCTACAGCCACAGAGCTGCAGATTCAAACTCAGCCTGGAAAGTGCTGGAAAATGCCAACACCACCCATTTTTGATGCTGTGACAAACCCAGGACAGAAATCATTGTCCTACAGCTTCAGACGCTTCCACAGAGAGGTAAAAGCCAGCATCGAAGAAGGGCTTTTGCTGAAATAAGAGTCTTTGAGTAAGAAGCTGGTACACATCTGGAGGGATTGCTGAGTTTTCTCAATGCCACCTGACCACAACATCTCATAGAAATCCAGATATTAAAAAACGAGAAAAAGAAGAAAGAGTCACCTTGCACTTGGGCTTGGCTCCCCATCCCCCAGGGTGGAAGCTACTACCCCAGCGGCATCAATCTTCCAGTGAGACAGAGCGACAGTTGCAAGGAAGTTCAGCTGAAATCACTGAGGGCTCTCGAGAGGAAAATTAATTTCGTGACAACGCGTAACACCTACAGTGATGTGTCAGGCATGGTAATTCAGGGAGAAAAACAGCTGTCAGGTACCAAGGCCCAGGGTAAACAGGCAGCGACTCCACCAAAGGCTCTAGAGTTGCACCTGCATAGAACTGTCACCAGGGAAGGAAGGACAAGACCCCAGAAGCCAACAAATAGAGTCTGAAGACGAGGCATTACTGGCCACAAATCAGGATCAAATCTAACGCCAAAGGGACAGCAGGGAAATCTAGGTCGCAGAGGACACGGTGGCACAGTGTTGATGCAGGGAAAGAGACACAGCTCAAAAATCACCATCTAGCTCTTTTCACCCAGGGTTTTCCCATCGCAATGTGGCCTGCACCAGAAAGACCAGAGGACCAGTGTATGCTGGCTCCTGGTGACTACCTTTATTGACAGCAATAGAAACATTAAGAGAAAAGACCCTGTGTAGTTCATGTACCATCCAGAAGATATAATATTGAGGAGTGAAGAAATACAAGCAGTGTCAGAAAAGATTTAAAGAAAAAAATATTTTTCTTAAAGAGAAACAGGGAGGCTTTGCTGAGGCAGGAGGCTCTGATCCAAGCACTAATGTGTTTTCCTTGCACGTTAAGTGATTTCTCTCTATTTCTAGAAGGTGAGGGCACCAAGCATGCATCTGAAAGTCAATCAAGAAGAAGTTTTCAAAAGTATATTAAAAGTTACACCTGTCAAAGTAGTGCAGAATGCGGGGCAGAGCCACTGCAGTCATGAATCAGCATCAACCTGCTGGCTCCAGCTTCTGCTTAAGAAGGATCAGGCCATATGTGCTATAACTAATGCTAGAAATGTCCTTTCCTTCAAGGTCTCTCCTTGATTTACTTGCCACTATGTCTCTTCTCCTGTAAAAGAAGGGTTTATTCCAAGCAGAGACAGGAAAAATCCTCCCCAGACATCTCACTTCTCTGAAGGACATTTTTGAAGGCTTATTACACCCTTCATTACTTGAGTGAAGAACCAATACAAGCCACTCCATCTCCTGACTCTGAATGTGACACTAGAAGTATTCACCACCCAGAAGACCAGCCAGCAAGTCTGAAATCTGTACTTTGTGCAGAAGCATAATTAAGATTTCATGGAACACAGGTTAGTTGGACTGTCCCCCACCCTGAAAGCCCAGGAGAAGCTCCTGCTCCTTCCTTACTCAGTGGCTTTCCATCTCTTTATTTGCAAAGCCTGAAGGCTGCAAGGGTGATGTGGAACTTCTGTGGTGAGCTGGCTTGTTTTTGGGCACCTTTCACACCTTGGATGTCACCCACAAGCTCCTCAGTCCTGAACACCCCCACAAGCTGGGGAGAAAAGGAGCAGCTCCTTTCCCCTCTACATGTGCACACCTGCAGGTAGCCCCATGGGCAGCACTGCAGCCTTACCCTGTTTCCTAGGATAAGGAAACCTAAAACATGGGTATCTTTGGCTCTGACCCTCTTCCATCCTGCTGCAGCCAGCATGACAGGAATAGGGGCTGCTGCTTTGCTCCAGGACAGGCAGCTGCTGGTCACTGCTTTTCTGGAGGGGCTGACGAAAGTCAAGTCCAAGTCCTGCCTCTGCTGTTTGCAACAGGACCCAGCTCCCCACAGTCAGAGTTGGTGGCTAAATCACAGTCTTCTGCACATTTAAAAACAGTGGAGGCTGAGTTACAGAAAGCTTTTGAGATTGCAGCAGGCAACCTTGATTCAAACCAACCATTTACTGGAATTATTGTGTGTTATTAAAGCAGGAGGAGGGCAGCAGCTTGACAGCAGCACCAGGACCAACCTCTCTGACGGGTGCTTCTCTCTGTATTCAGCAGCACAGGCTGGTGTTTGGCCTCACAAGTGAAGAGCTGGGGATAATTACCCAGCTCATGATGCCTCATGCAGCTTTCCCAGAGTCTCTGCCACATGGGAAGGGTTGGCTGCCAGGTAACTGTGGAAGCTGCAGGGAAAGGCAGGAGTGGAGAGCTTTCCTCATGCTCTCCTCCTCTGCCCAACCTCCCATCCTTGTGCTGATGGTGCTGCTGAAGCAGTTCTTGTGGAGTGGTTATTGCACACCACTGCCTCACCTACACCTGCTGGAAGATTTCTATTAGAAGCTGCAATGAAAACTTAGCTTTTCCATTACAGGGAAGTCTGTTTTCCTGCAAAGAATGTCCCTTCCCCCAGGGAAATAGCCAAGACTCTAAGCCTTAAAATCTCCAACTTTGTTGCCATCCTGACCTTAGAAGAGGCAGAAAGCACTAAAATAGTTTGTTATTCAGCCCTGGGAGGTTTCAGATCCTAAATACTGAAGGTTTTTAAGAGTAGTTACACAAGTAACTCTTCAACGCTATCAGAAGTGCTTCTGCTTGGGGAAACAGGACAAATGGGACCTCCACAGTAGCCCTCCTGCTGCAGGTTCTATTAGGAGCTACTTTCGGAGGACAGCTACATGACAGACTTGCAGCTATGAAAATAAACAAGGACCTTTCCTTCCCAGCAGCTACACCACGTAGGATGCTTCATCTGAGAAGAAAGCAGCTTCTAGATCAAGTTCTGGACAGGACATATCTGCAGATATTGCTGATTCACCTACAGGTTTGTGCCAAAACAATAAACATGCCTAAAGAGAAAAAGCAAATATGGCAAGTGGTTTTTCTGCTGTGTTTTCAAAGAGACAGAACGAAACATCCAGAAAATTTCAGGGCAAGGGAAACAATATGTCCTCTGAGAAAAGCCCATCTGGGGAGTCAACCACAGTGAGTGAGCCAGAGGGCATTTAGAAGAACATGACTACTAATATTAAGATTGTGCTTAAGAAAAAAAAAATAAAATCCAATAGCATTCTTGGCTATAAGCTTGGTTTTAGGAAGCAAAAGAAAAGTAGTGAGTATAGGAAACTCTGCAGAGAAGATGCAGAGAAGCTGCAGAAGATGCTGGTGACATAAGTACTGGAGGGCAGGACACCTGGGACCAGTCTGGAGGAGGGAATAACAGAGATATTTGTATTGTATGGAAGTAGGAGGGCAGGATCACAGCCTATAAATACTCTCAAGGTACAACTATACGTGAAGGAGGGAATTAGTCACAGCCTTAGAGGATGGGAGGAAAAAACCAATGGATTGAAATTAAGATATAAAATTAAGCTACATGTCAAGGTGTATTTCTTGATGGAAAAGGGCAGAAGAGTGGAACAGGGAGCACAGGGTGTGCCCAAACACCATCTCCCCATTACAGATAGCTGTATGGGCCTTCGCAGGGAATGAACTCCAGCTCTGCCCTGGGAGGTGGTTCCAGATGTCTTTTTCTGGCACTACTGTTGATAGCCCAATTTTCCCTCTTGTGCATTAGCACTTCAGATGAAGTTTGGCAAGAGCGAAAATTAAAGGGAAGTAATTCAGCTTGGAACAGAGCGGTAACAGATTTTTTTTCATGAAACATAAAACCCAATGAAAATCATTCCAGGTCAAATCAATTTAATTTGACCTGAAGCTAAATGTCAGATCTGGTTTACAGCAGACTCTGAATATCAAAGGGAAATATTGTGTATTAGGGTCCCTCATGGAAGTGCAAACAACATGGTGCATGCAGGGGGACTTGGCAGGGTGGCCTTGATTTTCCCTACCCCACCCCAGCTTACACCTAACAGGCTGCAGCTCCCTTCAGAGTCAAAGAAGCATCTTTTATCTTCTTCTCTAACTTCTTCCCAGGTCCAACCACTTCATCATAGCACCCACATGACCAAAGTTCACAGTCAGTCCTAAATCATGCTCAGACCCATCTTAGCTTCCAGTGTTTTGGATTTGAGCCCATGAAATTATTCACCACATCATATAGTTGCTATAGTAACATCCTATTGAGTATTATTAGAAATTGCTGTCCCAAAATCGCATATACTGGAAGGAGTTGCACAGCAGACATAAAAGCCATCTTTGCCTGCACAGCTTTTCATTCCCCAGAGCTCCCAACAGCAGATGACCCAGGCGGTGGATTAACCATGCCCTATCTTTCCATAGCACTACTAGTTGCAGCACTGAGCCGTGGAGTGCAAAAAAGCAACATGCACCCCATTTCCAACTGGCCCAAAGCTACTTCTTGACAACAACTAGCTTACACACTTTCCAGAAGTGAATGAACAAAACACACTCTAATTTAAATACAGGCAATGGGTATTTGTTAGCCCAAGCAAACAAGGAAGTTCTGAGCCCTTTTCCCCTTCATTGCTCACAAGAATTTGAAGTATGACTTTGCAGAGGTTATATTTTGTAGCTGACCTTCTTGAACATTTGCTTTTACTAGAAAGAACCATCAAGGATTTTTTTTCTGATGTTAGGTCACAGAATCGCTGTGGTTGGAAAGGACCTTCAAGATCATCAAGTCTAACCATTATCTATCTCTACCAGACCACTTCTATGCCATATCCCTGAGCACTTCATCTAGATGGCTTTTGAACACATCCAGGGTTGGTGACTCAACCACCTCCCTGGGCAGCCTGTTCCAGTCCTTGACAACCCTTTCAGTGTGGAAGTTCTTCCTAATGTTTAACCTTAACCTCCCCTGAAGCAACTTAAAACCATACCCTCTTGTCCTGTCAGTTGTGGCATGTAAGAAGATGTCAGCACCCATCTCCCTACAATCCCCTTTCAGGTAGTTGTAAAGAGCGATAAGGTCATCCCTCAGCCTCCTCTTGCTCAGACTAAACAACCCCAACTCCCTCAGCCATTCCTCATAAGGCCTATCCTCAAGACCCTTTACCAGCTTGGTTGCCCTTCTCTGTACCCTCTCCAGAACCTCCAGAACCAATGTTAGAACATTCCTTAGGAAACATGAAACTAAGCCAGCACAGGGATAAGGATGGACGGAGACAACTGGATGGAGAAGCTGCACCTTGCTCTAAAACACACGTCACTATATTCTTCTACTAAAATCCTCTTCCAAGAGGAAAACTGGGTTTCAGCAGTTAGATACAACTAATTTATCAGGCAATAGCTTTCCACAATAGGTTAGAAACTTGGGGAAGTTTAAAAGCATTTGTTGTCTTCTTATCCACATGCCACATGGCTCGGGAACTGCTTCTCTTACTGTCCATGAGGCCAGCAGATGTCCACAGCAGCTGTGGGGGTACAACACAAAAAGGGCTTTTGAGGTCCATGTAGCTCCCAGCCTGAACTGAAATAGCCAAAAGATAATAACCAATGTTTCCCTCCTTTAAAAACTGGAAACAGGAGGAAGAGGGATGTTGGAGACTGCATGAATAATATTTCCAACAGGCTGTTTATACCCTCACTGGCTAGACTTCCATTTACCCTGAAGCCATTTAACACTGTTTCACAGTGTGAAAGGGCTTTCATGTGGATAAACATTCAGGTCTGTCACTGTAAGGCACTCACAACATATGGACAGACTCTTCATTCTTAGTGTTTTCACCCACTTAAATACATCAGATAGAGGCTTAAGGATCTTATGCTGTTTTTTTGACCAAGATGACAAGTGGAAACGGCCATTCCAGTGAGGTATTTCTGTCTGCATACACAAGATGCAATAAAAACACACTGGGCTGCCATCTTATTTCCCAAGCCAAAGGCTGTGCTGGCAACCCAAGTCAGGCCCCTGACTTTGGGGATCAAGAGCCCACATCTCTTTTCTGGACAAGTTCCAGGGTATCTCCAGGTAGGTCTCACCCGAGCTGTAGACCAAGGTCAGATTAGTCTTCAACAGGGAGAGCAGAAATGGATTTTCCATTCTAACCACAGGTGATCCCCTTCATCCATGCTCCATCTCCCAGCCCAGTTTACCCAGTTTCTGCATGTTTCAGCTAGCTCTCAAGTCAGCTTTTAAGCTGACACATGGGTTTTGGCCATCTCTGTACCAGGCAGCTAAACTGCACCAGAGATCTTTGGCACCTCCCTGGCCCAGGGGCTATGTGGGCAGAGCATCCCCAACAGATTTTTGGGTTGTGATAAGGAAACAGCTAAGGAGCAAAGTTAAAAGGATACAGAGATAAGAGGCAGGCCAGGGAGACGAACTCGCTGCAAAGAACAAGGAGACATGAAAAAGATGGGGTGTGTGGTAGCCAGGTGGAAAACAGAGGGCAGAAAGGACACCAATGCAAGGAAAGAGAAATAGGCAGAGTAAGAATTAAATGGAAGAAGAGTGATGCAGAAGATTTAAAACAAAGTCATGGGAACAAAGGACAAAAGAGGTATAGGAGGCGGCAGAGGCAGAAGTATGAAATGGGTGAGAAGAGAGAAGAAAATTTAGAAGTGCTAGGATAGTCACACATACCTGTCTACGAACAATCTGAAGGTTACTACATTTGGTCTGTGCTTCCCTCATTCATATTTATCCATCATACATTTCCAGGATGTTATTTTAACCATGTATAAAAACACAGTAGGAGCTTTCCTCGCTTCCATTTTGGAGGAAGGGCCAGGCACTTCCCAGGCACAAGACAAATCTCTTTTTAGAATAAATTCAGAAAGACTATCAGAGCAAACCCAATGCCTATGAATAAATAACTGTGTTCCTGTGGGGGAGGCTGTGGCAAGGAGCTATTCTCAGATGTGAAGAGCCCTGAAGAAGAGGATGCCTGGGAGTGAACAAGGAGGTGGTGGCCATGAGCCCTGCATAGCTCAGGCATTTTATCTTCCCTTCTGCAAGGAAGGAGCTTTTCTAGTCTGCAGCAGCAAAGGGCAAGAGGAACAACATGTACACCAAGGCAGAGGAACATGGTCAACACATGAGCTGTTTTGCAGGTCCTGCTGCCTGGACCAAGGCATGTCCTTCTTCCACCACGGCTATCCCATGCCCTCTGCACCAGTCTGGTGGTCCATAGCCTGTGACAGGTTCAGCAGCACCATTTTCAGGTTTTCTTCTGCATCAGGTGTGAGGACCTTGGGTGGGGTAGACCCACTTCTGGAGGGAGCAGGGAGATGAGAGGCTTTGCTCTGTGCTGTTGTGCTGCCCTCCTCAGCAGCAGTGCTGGGGTTTTGCTGGTTAATACGGCCATGGTGTGAAACACTGGGCAGGGAGGGGATTAGCTCAAGGCAGAAGTGTTATGATTTAAGGCTAAGCTTTCCCCCCAGTGTCATCTCTGTTTTTGAAGCAGTCAAATAAGCTGTTGTGTCCTGTTCCCTGCACATTACAGCTGCTCTGCACTTCACAATAAGCATTGGTTGAGGTGGATTTATCCAGTTACAGGAAGAAGAATCCAGAAGTTTGTATAAGCCAGTGTTCCCTAACTGGGTAGGACAGCAAGGCAAGGATTGAGTCTGACCAAAGATTAGCCCCAGTTTCTTCTCCCCAGGACTGCTAGAGGCTGACTTAACTTAGCCCTGCCTTAAGGTAGCCTAACTCCACATTGGGAGAGTGGCTTTGCATGGAGTGGTAGCACATGGAGATGTCCAAAGCTATTTCTATCCCCACCCCAGCACCCCTCTGCAGGCCACACGCAATTTGACTGTACTACAGAGTACATTCAGTCTGCTTTGGAAAGCATCTGTCCCCCTGCCCTGGGAGGTGGCTGGGGACAGCCATGAGCTGAGACACAGGAGCTAAACCAAAGTTTGGCAGTACTCATGCAACCATCTTAATTATCCATTTACCTACCCTTTGGCTGCTATAATTTAGTGATTACCTAAATTATGCAGCCTTATTCACCTGGTAGTGTATGAGACAGGCCATTAATACATCTTTAAGAGGGCACTGGAGTCTTCACTTTCATAAGGTAAAGACAGAAGACTTTCGTCCATCTGCAATTCAACTTTACTCAACTGCCTCTGATAGCAGTTGGGATGAACTGTAATGTGCATCAGACTGAGTGCCTGCACAGATTATGCTAGTTAAATTGATGTGAGGCTCCTAAAACCCTTCACTGCTCCTTCAGAAGATACAAATTCTTGCTTAAGAATTTGTAGGTTTCCCAGTTCTGATCCATTCCCAAAGTCTCTGGGATCAGAGCCACAGAGGTCCTAACTGCAGGCAGAGATGGCTTTAATGAAGTTAGCAGGTTGGCCTGAGTCTCATGGCCAAAAGTGTGCCAAAGATGCAGGGAGGTGTCAGGAGGATGAAGCTGGGTGGAAATGCAGCAGCAATGAGCTCCAGGTAGGTCTGTCTCAGCCACAGAGGCTGTGAAGCTGCAGAAGTGCTGCTTGAGGGTTGGAGATGAATTCAATGGATCATGCAGATGCATGAAGGGAAGAGTACACAGATGGGAACTGGCCTCTCCTGTGGTGCTCCTTTGTCATCCATCCCAGGCAAATCTATGCAGAGCACGGGCAATGCAGAAACAAAACCTTATGGGTTTGAGATGTGGGAGAGGTCTCTGTTGCAGGCTTTCAAACAGTCTGCCTTGATACCACAGCTAAAGAAGGACTCTGCGTATCTCAGATTTGAGACTTGCTGCCAGCCTTTGAAATTGCTGAAGGTCCCTCCTGCTTGCCAGCACTTCAGCCCTCAAAAACAAACCTATTTCTTGTCACCACTCAGTAGGAGTCCAGAGTAACCCATGTTGCTGGGAGGGAATGGCAGCCTGGTCAAAGGGGATGATGGAAGCAGGGTAAATGCCTCTCAAAACGTGCAAGCAGATAAGGCTTGTGCCCCACAAGATGATACACTGCAAGCTCCTGCCCTCTCCATCCCCACCATGACTGCATCTCCATGACCTTGCTTCCCAACTGCACTTTTGGGGGTCATGAAATGAGACATGGGCATCTTATTGATCTCCAGATACAACATCTTTAAACCAAGCAGTCAGATGTTTGGAGCCAAGCTGCTCAGTCATGTGGCAGCCTGCTGCTTCCCAACATATTTTAAGGACACTTCACAGGAAAAGGAGCCAGTTTTCAACAAAATGTAAAGCTCTAAGTGGGGAATGTTTGGATCACTAAGTAGAGCTATCCCCTTCCCAATGGTGAACACTATCACAGGGCCATTTTCAGGACATCAACCTCTGTCTTAAAAAGCAATTTGACTTATGACTCCTTACACCCACTAGAAAATTGCTCCATGACATGACTGCTCTGGTGTTTAGGAGCCTCCTAAATTTCCAGCCTAGACTTATTCATCACCAACCTACATCTATTAGTTCTTTTGTCAGCACTGACTTTTGCCCCTTGAAAATGTTTATAGGAAGCAATCATTCCCTTGGAGCTTTCATTTTGCTAGGCTGAACAAATTACTGTCTCTAGTCTCCTAAGAAAAGCTCTCCACACCCTGACACAATCTCAGGGAGAGTGTAGGATGTCTGGTGCTACACTCAGGGAAGTTCCTTCTATTTTCTCTCCTAAATTCTTCTTTAGTTCTATGTACTTTAAGCCACTAATGATGCCTCTACACATAGAAATGCATTTTAGCACAGCACAGACAGCTTGCACCATTATTTTGTTTGGCTTAGTGTAGCACAAAAATATGATAGCAGCAGATTAGTTTCTGAAGGTTGTTCTTCTTGGTTCATAATTACTGCTTTGGTATCATGAAAGGAAGAAAAATACTGATAAGTGTCAGTAATGATGCAGAAATCAGAAACATACAGAACTGCTAGGGTCAAGCAAGCAGTCAGAGTCTCCCTGGTAAGTGTGGCCGCACAGTAAATACCATATCAAAGAATCAAATCCAAGCTATACTCCAAAGCACATCCTTATATATATATATATGCACCTACAGGCATACCCCAGCTGAAGTGATTGACTCTCAGCCTTTAAAACGTCTGGAATCACATTTCTGGATGACCACAACACTCAGTGCCCTGGTCCAGTCCCTGCATCGTCATACTTGAAATGGCAAAGCTCTGTCAGCGTGTTCAGGCTGACTTTTAGCCTGAGCATCCTGCACCATCTGCATGAGATTAAGACCACAATGGAGCAAAGCATTAGTAAATTATCTCTGATTCCCACCCTCTTCCACTCTGCAACACTGGGGGGAAAAAAAATATATTCCCAACATCCAAATGCACTTTTCAGCAACACATAATGATTTGGCTCAGCATTAAGCATACAAGAAAAATAGTTTAAAGCAGAATCTGAGTACCATCCTATCTCATGGGGCTATTGTTCCAGCATGAAGAATTATGTAGAGCTGAGTCTTTTTATTAGACTAATTCAATTCTGCAGCTGCTTTAATTGCTCCTGTATATCCTTTCTAAATTAAGTTTGGTCTCTATACCTGCAGCTATGGTTATTCTGGGTATTTTTCTGTGTATTCCACTGTGAAAATCGTGATTAAGTTCATTTGTCATAAAACAAACAGGATGCCATGAATGATAAATAAGCAAAGCGTACTGCAGAGACTGGCAATGCAGCTCAGCTTGTTCGGTGCTCGGGGGGTGGGGAGGGTTTCTGTGTTGCTTGTGTCTGAGATTAGAAAGCTTCCTAATGAAGGAATCTGCCTAACAAATGATGTCATTTTTGGCAAAGTCACAAGCCTAACTTGCAGGGAAGGGCCCAGCGACCCCAGCATCACCTCTCCAGGAATGCTGAGAAATTGCCTTTGTGAGTTCTCAGGCAAGGAGGACTCAGCGTGGAGGCAGCCATGGCAGCTGCCTGCCTGGCCCTGGCCCCTGCCTCTGCTGCTCAAACCCCTGCTCTCCCTACCCCCTTCCATCCCATTTGTACCAGAAGGCAAAGTGATCATAGAATCATTAAGGCTGGAAAAGACCTCTAAGATAATCAAGTCCAACTGTCAAACCAATGCTACCATGACCATTAAATCATGTCCTAAAGTGCCATGTCTACACGATTTTTTAAATATTTCCAGGGATGGTGACTCCACCACTTGCCTGGACAGCCTGTTCTGGGCAGGGCTTGACCACCCTTTCAGTAATGAAATTTTTCTTAATATCCAATCTAAACCTCCCTTGGCACAACTTGAGGCCAGATGTAACATTCACAGCCAGATGTTGTTAAATACATCTCAGGATAAACTATCATATTGGACAGTACTTCACCAGCACCCATGACATGATCCCAGCAAATATCCAGCTCCAAGCCAACAGCAGCTGGCTGCGGCCTCCCGCCACAGTACCATCACCAGCAAGCTGTACATTGTGTTTCTTCCCAGCTTTCATATCCTCGACTTTAGCAGGACCTAAAGTAGCCTGGCCCATCTCCACAAGAGTCACTTCAGCACCCTGATGAGATCCAGGGCAAGGGTGATTGGAAATTAGGCCTCCAGCTCTACTGGGCACCTAAGCTCTGGGCTTACTTGCACAGCTCCCTGTCCTACTACCCTCATCATCTGGGAGCTGCATATTTTATTACCATCCCTGGATTTCAGCACTTCAAACCATGGAATTGAAGCCTGTTTTTCCTCATCAAGATTATTTAACTTGGGACAAGTTAAACACTAAACTCAGACCCCAAGAAGCTTTCAGTGTTTTATGGCACCCCTGGCTGGGGTGGACACAGGCTGCAGTCCACAGTCTGTGTTGCCCTGCTCTTGCTTCCAACCTTTGTGCTGAAGTTTCCACCTCTGTAGATGTGATCTGCACCTACTTGCTAACTTCTACAGAGCCCACAGGTTCTTACTCAGACCTCCTAATTGCATGTTTAACATAAAACACAGCAGTAGCCAGAGTGCAAGCCCATGTTTTGCTAAGCCATAGCAAATAGAAAAAGCTGTGACTCACAAACTAAGCTGAGGTCTTTACCGCCTATAAATCAGTCCTACTCAGGCTCTTCCTTCTCCAGTTCCCAGCTCTCCCAAAGATTTTTCTTGCTCTCAGGTTATCTCAGCCCTCTGGCTATTTCTTCACCTAGCAGGCCTCAATAAAAAACTTTTTTCCTTTTTTTTTTTGCCCTCTTCTCCCAGAAATCACCAGGCTCACCAACATAATATTTTCCACTAACCTCACACTCCAAGGCATCCATAGGTCCTTCTATTCAACACCAGCTCTGGCACTGATAAATCCTAAACAAAAAGCCTGCAGAAGCAGCCAGCCAAATACAGACCTGCTAAAGGCAGTAGCTGCAAACCATCTAAGCACAGCAACACCAGCCTCAGGATGTGAGCCCATGAGAACTGCCTCCAGACCAGAAGCAGCTCTTCTTTCCCTACAGGATTAAGGACAAGACTGACATAGGGATCACCTGCAAAAATCCAGAGCAAGTTTGTCACCTCCCCTATGGGTTGCCAGAACACTCTCTCCATTCAACTGTCAGCTAATCCTGCTTTATTTACCTTATTTACAAGTACCATCACCATGTTTGCCCTATTCCCCAGTCCTTTCTGTATTTTATGCTCCAGAGTGGCTTCAAATTCAGTGTTCCTCATTCCCAAAATCTTTGGCAAGTTCTCTTCCTAACTCTTTCAGCTTTAAAAGCTTTGATTAGTGGCTGCTTAATACCTTCCCGTTAATGCAGTATTTTCTCTTCCATCCATAATGAAAGCAAGATGCAAATACATCCTGCTTCATCACCATCATCTCCCGTTTCCAGAGCCCATCAGACATGTATTTTCTTGCCTTTCTGACACACTGATCAACAAGGCTGTCCTCTCTTTCTCTAGCATTAGAGCCAATTACTCTAATTACATGCTGCCTGCTGCGCTCTCAGAAGCTGCAAAGAACCAGTCACAGTAAAATCTCATCTATACTGTACTCCAAAGCAGCAGCCCTCTGCTTGCAGTGCAGACAGGCTGGGGATGCAGAGCCACCTAACTGGAAGGTCTCTAACAAAAAGGCAGAAGCTATAGACTTGGGTACTTCTGCAGGGGCACAGCTCAGCCCAGGATTTAGGTGATCACAGGCCATTCTCTAACATATACCTAAACTGCTCTCCACATCCAGCTGCACAATTGCAGCAAACAGAGCCAAGGTCTGCTCTGAACTGTATTTTTTACCTATGGTGATTTTTAGGAAGGAGATCCTAGTTTTGAAGGTATTCACATATTTGAGACCTAACCAAAAAAATCAGTGAAGCCAGTTTGAATTGTTTCTACTGAATTGTTCTAGCTAAAGCTTGCAGTTAGGTCACTTCCATCCCCTGTAGGAACAAAACAGGCAAGGAATTAATAAGTTTCTGCAGGAATTATCCCAGAAATGGCACAGAGACACATTCTGCTACAAGACCCTTTGGGAAGATCTGCAGAGTGCACAAGCCTGCGCTCAGTGCAGGGAATTTTCCTATAGCCATTATTAAACAAAGAGAGGAATTGCTGCTTGCAAGCAGGGGCACACTGCTCTTAACTCAGCCTCCGGAAGACCCATGCTGAATCAATCCTGCATCCCCACTAAGTGCAGGATGGGACCTCCCCAGTCAGCCAATAATGGGCTTTGTCAGAACAATTACATTGGAAAAAGCATCTCTAGGTGTCACCAAGTGACTGGCAACACTAGTAAAAGTCAGTTAAGAAAATCTGACAGCCTGTGGTTCAACAAAGGAAACACAGCCAGCGATGGGCTCCACCAGGCTGCACGCCAACAGCCCAGGCACTGCACAGTGCAGAGAACCACCACCAGGTCTGCACATCATGGAGGCACCCACAAAACAAACAGCAGCACCTATCAAAATAAGGATTTGTTGCAACCAAAGTTGCCCAGCACTCCTTCTGACAAAATACAAGTTCAGATGTCTGTTGGGAATATGACTACTACACAACTCCTAAACCTTAAGGAAAGGTGAACCAAAATGGGCATACACTCCCTCATAAAAGGGAAACCTCCCACAAGAGATCACCTAAAGTATCACTCACCAAAAGAAGGGTGAGGTTCACTCAATCCATGGAAGTGTCCTTGGAAGGCATCTCCAAGGGGAGGATCCAACTGCCAGACCCACTTCTCTGCAAAGACCATCTCCACTGGTTCTTAGGCAGGGGTGCATTTATACCCTAGTCAAGGGTGCACTGTGGTCATTCTAATCGGTTGAGGAGGCAAGCCTTGGCAAGATAGGTTAAAGATCTAGACCCTGAGGCACAATGACCATGATGTGTGGCTTAACAGCGGAGAAGTATCAAAACCTTCCGGTATACCCTGTTTTTGGCCTGTTTTTCAGTCAGGGAGGCTGTACCTGCCACACTGCAGAAAGTAGCAACTTTACAAGGAAGTGTTGCAGGTTTGTATCCACTTTTTCTAAGCTGAGGAGCACTCCAGGCATGGCAGAACAGGGACAGTCTCCAACCTGCTGCCTCAACAGCAACCTGGTGCTGCGCTCACTGGGCAGAGCATCCTTGCTGGAGAGAGCAACCTTGCACAGGGCCAGCCCAGGACTGTAATTACTCTTCCCATTTTACAAGTGGGAAACCATGAGATTGAATACTTAAATGACATGCACAAACCCACAGTAGAAGATCAAGGAAGTGAATGGCCACCTCAAGTCACTGCTCACCCCACAAAATGGGTGCCTTCCATGTGTCCCTTCATTCACTTGCACAAGTGGCTGCCCTCAGCAGGAGGACTCCTCACAGCCACACAGCAAACACTGCTGGGGGTTTGCATGGGCTGATTGTAATACTATGTTCAGAACATACACAAGGTCTTCAAAAAGGCAAGTTTTAAAATTATAAGCCTCTTTCAGGGCACTGCTCTTGCATTTAGACAAAGCAGCAGCAACATAGAAGGGTTTATTGAGCTTGGTCAAAGAGTTATTATAATAGCTTTTTTGCCCCCAAAGGAAAGCTCCACCATCATAGCTTAAAGTGGAGGTGAATGGGTTCATACAGACATGTAAGGCAACAAGCTCCTCACTGTAGCACAGACTTTGTAACCCACTAACCTGACTTACGATGGCATAACAATAATATCTAGCTCTTAGACAGTCCTTTTCATCAGTAGATCTAAGAAAACTTTCTAAATGCTGGTTCTGTCAGTGTTTGTAACTGCCAGGAGAATAGGAAGAAAGCAGTGAGAGAGTTTTGTGAAGACTGCTTTGGAGCACGAGGTTTTGATCAGTAGCATCCTACAATGGGAAACTCGATTCAAAGGCTGCTGAAATTCAATGGAGCCATTATGCTGGCTTCAAGGAGCTTGGGAGCAGAACACCAGGGATTGCCATAACTTTTACTACAATTGCTTTTACTACAATAAAGCCACATGATGGTTATAAGCCTTGCCTCGTGCACCCTCATATATCTAAAAGCTCAAAATGATCTGCTGTTGGCTGTTCCCAATGGCACATCTGCAGCACTTCACTAGAAGTCATATGCCCAGCTGTAAATGATGCCGAGGATCCTGCAGGAGATTTAAGAGACTTTACAAGGCCAATTTACAAAATGCCTTTTCTAAGGTTCAAGGTTCCTCAGTATTTTGTGCAGTGCATTCTTCAAGCCTTTAAAACAATGCTATCTTTCCTGAGGCTGTATTTCTTGAACTAACATCAAGAAAGACAGAGTAGTTGAAAGCACCATCAGTTCAATTCAGACGTCACACCACAATATCTGTGCAACAGACCTCAGCAAATAACTCAGATGAATCATGATGCCCATGAAGTGTTTAGTTGTTTTGTTTTGTTTTTTTTCTTTCTTTTAAGGGTAGCCTTGCTACACTGTCACTCATTTGTGTAAAATACATTGCCCCCAGAGAAGAACAAGTACACTCTTCAGATGTGGCAGGTCCTCTTTACATCATCTTTTCAATTGCATTGGCAGGCCAACTAAAAAGGAAGCTAATTTTCAGGGTGCCATAAACAAGCAGGTTATAAGCAACAAAATTTTAGAGGGGAAGAATATGCATCTACTTCTGAAATTGCTGCTCTTTTGCAAGGAGAGATTGAACCAAAAGTGCCCTTAAATTAGTGAGTGCCACTGGCCACAAAGCTGTCAGAGGAGACCGAGCCATCTCCAGTCAGCAAAAATACAACTACCAGCAATTCTGGTGGAAAGCATTATGTGAAACATCCTGCACAGAAAGAGTGGTGATTTACCAGGATGCATTTCCTTGCAGACTAAAAACCCTAAACTATGTTGTGCTGCTCATCGGTTTAGCTAAACCATAGTCTACCAAGTTTCAATTTTTATGGGAGGATTTGACCCGCTGGAAATCAAGTGGGAGCCTGTAACCCGTCAGTCAGACCTTGCACTTGGAAGCAGAGACACACAGGCTCCGCTGCCTGCTCCAAAAAAATCACTTTATACATCTTTAATAGCTTATAAATAAACCAGCATATGGACAGGGACTGAAATTGAGGTCCTTTGCCTTGGAGGCTTCCCTGAAGCACTAACACTTTTCACCTCTGGTTGGCTGCACACAGGCTCATGCACTTAACCCGCTGGGGTGCAGGTTGTGCCAGCCCTCCTGAACACGAGGGTAGGGCGCTGATATCTCAGGCAAGGGGAGATTCCCACTCCATCCTCTTTCCTCCACCCAAATCATCTGCTTTATCAACTATTTGGGTTTCCCAGTCTCTGTGCAGGTGGCCTGGGTGCCAAAGTCAGACCTGCAGCTTCCAGCCAGTAAGTTCAGCACCTCCAGGCTCACCGTTGTTGTGCTGGCCTAGTTGGAGGTGCAAGTGACCTCCAAAGGAAAAGGTGTTTGAGAAACACAAGAGTGGGACCACAGCTCTGTTTCAAAAGGGCTTTTCTCCCCATCACAATTTTATTAAGGTCTCACTTTTCCAACTTTAAGGACAGGGCAATGAATTAAGTGCTTTTACTAGCCCAATGCCAAGAATGAATTAATGATGGATATTAATAATATACAGCATCCTTACTGAAGCTAACGTCATTTTCTGATGCATAAAACAGTAAGCTAAAAATGACTAATTTTTAAATCAATACAAAATTCACTCCCCAGTACTACCACATAAACTGTAACTTTTATGCTGTGTCTTAAATATTAAAGTAGATGGAAAACTTTGACCAAGAACATTCTCTGGCTCTTCATTCTCAGAATTGAGCTTCAGGTTTGCAAGTGGTTTTGGATCTCCCCAGAGAAAAAGAGAAGAATCACAAAACATGGTGAAAGACCATTCAGAGCACTAAGTGTTGGCTGGTTATACATGAACAGCACATGATGGACAGACAGAGGGATGTTACTTTAACTCACAAGCAGCTTGATACAGCACAGGACAACACCAATATAACTATTGGCCGCCCCCCCTCCAAATCACCTTGCCTGGTTCAAATCCACTCATAGCACTTCTCTAGCCTCTATCCCCTCTACTCAACAGGACACACTCACTAAAACTAGCACAGTCCTTCCCCACTATTTCCAGTACATTGGCTTAAAACCAGGAGGACAGGTTTGTCCATTGGTGCAGTCAGAAGAACAGCTGGGGCCACCAGATACCCAGGTGAACCAGGAGCAAGGGAAGGATGGGCCATTTGTGAGCTTCAGGCCTGGTACTGGAGCAGCAATTTCATGCTGGTTTCTCACAGTAATGTCTGACCTACTGACCAATCAGCTCTTGTGGAGCAAAGAGCTGTTTAACCAAAATAGAAGCATTTCAAAGAAAATCCACCATAAACCATGGAACAACTTATTCCAGGTTTACCAAGTAGTTGCTCGTCTTTGAGCTAAAGGGTTACATTTATGTACTCTTGTCCCTCTTTTCACCCAGGCACTAAAGAAAACATGAGTCCAGAGACACCACACAGCACTTGCCATGGGATTCCTCTTGACCCATCTCTAGTCATGAAGTTTTTGTTGTTTTGGGGGTTGGTTGTTTTTTTGGTTGTGGTGGGGTTTGCATTTTTTTTAAAACCTTTTCTGGTTGCATCTGTGCACATAAGCACCATGACATGCAACAGAGCAGCATTTATAAAGCACATTGCCTAAAACTGTGTGCACCTAGAGTGATGGCAGGAGAGCACCCAGGAGTGTCTAAGGGCATAAAATATTCTGGGAGGTGGCCAATGCACACATAGGGTGGAGCCAGCCTTCTGGATACCCAACTGGAACCAGTTCTGACCCACATTCCTTCTTAAACTGGGATTTAGCTAAAACCATTCTAATCAGGCCATTCAAAAACCCACACATGCAGTAACACTGCTGAGCAGTCAGGATGATAATGATCCAGTGTTTGATCTGGACAGTTGTGGGCTAAGAGATCTGCCCAGGAATGAACACAAGATGCACAACGTTAAGAAAGGCATCTGTACCTGTTCCTGCTCCTAAATCTTCTTTGCTCCCACCCAGCTGAACTTCACCCTCATACTTTGCACACAAGCAGTGGTTCTGCCTGGATGTTTTAATTTTGAAGAAAATGCACATAACCCTCAACTCCTTTAATCTGGGCAGACCACTATAGTTAATATGTTTCCATCAGTAAAGGACTGATTCCTGCAAGTACTTTGTTAGTAAGAGCAGGACTGACTTGTTCTGCGTGAGTTCTTAGGGCAACCTTTCCTGAGCACACACTTGAACGCAGGTGTGCAACACCAGCATGAGACAGCTTCCTCTGGTTACACCAACCAGAAGGACCTGAGCAGTTCCAATTCCAAGTACAAACCGCACACAGACCCTAATAATATGATAAAGGTTAAAGTGACTGTACTGCAGGTATCCATCACCTGCTGCAATGAACTGGGAGCTCACTTCAGTGTCCCTCTCACACAACGCTGTGACGAAGGAAACCATACAGATGCGCTTGGGCTTGAAACAACAATATTTGCTACCCACAAACATTAAGTGTCAGGCAGCGTACAGACAACGCTGCCCTGGTGGGCTCTGATGACTTCTTCAGAGAGACAGAGCCACAAGGGTACTTAAACCACCTAGAGGAATAAATCCCAATTCCTTTTCACTGCTTTGCACTAAGCAAACAGATTTTTTCTTATCATTAAGATAACATAATCTCTCCTGGCACCCCAAAATCCAAATAAATCTGAGTAGAGCTAATACAAAGGAAAATAATATTCTTTTTAACTTAACACAAACACTGGAAACACAGTAATTTGCTCTCTGAGTGTGCCTCATTCTACATTGCCTGCAAATAGATGTAATTTAATTAAGTGAAACCAGAATGCCAACTTTTAAAATACTGAAGTCAGGAGTACTATCCCTAAAAGCATAATATTCTGGGTTATCAACATATGGAGGATCTCACAGTTACAGGCTCCCTAAAAACATCCAATGTTTCCTCTTACACCACGAAACCATTGCTCCCAGCCATGTAGCAGGCAACGGAGTAGAGTCTTAAAATAGATATGGATGTAGGACACACTCTATTTCCCAAGGCAAACTATGGGTAAAATACCATGACCACTACAAAAAAAAAGCCCAAACAAAAAGCAACAACATATACAGTAAACTCACAGGAAAGAAACCGGTTAGATGAGGCAGTGACAATGTGGAGCAGTTCCTGTCCAGCTTCTGTATCGACCAACAGAGTGACACCAGTACAAGGACACGCTCATACATCTTCCAAGTGCACAGAGGTGAGGCCACACTGTACAAACCCCAAGGAAAAGCTCCCCCCTGCTCCTCCACAGAAGTCCTTAGCTCCGGGCTCATCACAAGCTCAGAGGCAGCTGAGGGAGTCACTCCCGTTTGGGTGCTAATTAGATAAAGCTGAGCTAATTAGTAAAAGCTGGTGTTCAAGTCAAATGGGAGCCCAGAGGGTTGCAGAAGAGGAAATTGGTATATGTGTGGGTAGATGAGCACTGCTGCCCACTGAACAGTTATGTCCTTTCTGTGTATGTTTATATCACTTACATTAGCCCACTGGAGCGGCTATTTCTGATGTAAGCTCAGAGATGGAAGTGGGTAGGACGTGGGATCGAGGAATTCCCTGTGGCTATGGCTTCTGCAGCGCAGCTCACACAGCTGCGCAGACACAGGCACCAGCCCCTGTGCCCAGCAGAGCTGCTGGCTCTCCCCACCCAGCTTTAGAGATGTGGGCAGCTCTGCAAAGCTGAGCTGGAGATGCTCCAGCTGCTGCAGAGGGAGGACCAGGGAGACATGTCCAAGCAAAGGCACCTCTGCTTCGAGCGTTGTGAACACAAACCGCAGCCTCTGGGTTTGCTGCTTATACAACTGCACAGGAAAACCTTGGTGCTAAAGTCTTCTGCCACCCCACAGTCTCCCTGCATTAAACAGGGCACCTAAATCTTCCAGGGTGTTTTTGTGTTCAAACACAAGCTTTTGCTGAGCATCCTTTATCGTGTTATTCTGTGCAATAGGTACAAAAAATGCGTTTTGCAGAATGGCTTCAACATTGCACATACCTCACTGCTCACAGAGAGCCATCCAGCAGATAGCCATGCCACCCACATCATGGACACAGCACAGTCATAACAAATAATGTTGTTAAAAGTTGAATGCCTGGGAAAATAATAATGAAATCATAGAACAGAATCATAGAATGGTTTGGGTTGGAAAGGACCTTTTAAGGTCATCTAGTCCAACCGCCCTGCACTGAGCAGGGACATCTGCAACTAGAGCAGGTTGCTCAGAGCCCTGTCCAACCTGACCAGGAATGTTTCCAGGGATGGGGCATCTGCCACCTCTCTGGACAACCTAGGCCAATGTCTCAACACCTTCACTGTAAAAAATGTCTTTCTTCTATCAAGTCTAAATCTCCCGTCTTTTAGTTTAAAACCATCAGCCCTTGTCCTGTTGCAACAGGCCCTGCTAAAAAGTCAGTCCCTGGCTTTCTTATAGGCCTCCTTTAAGTGCTGAAAGGCTACAATAATGTCCCTCAAGAGCCTTCTCTTCAAGCACAGCATATTTCATTTCAGTGAAATCATATGCATGATGCACCATGCTCTGCAAGGTGCACCTTATTTAAAAAAAAAAAAAAAAAAAAACACCACAAAATTGTATTTGTAAATTACTGCAATCCAGGGATGGGGCTTTTTGCAGAAGCAGCATGTGGGAGCCCCCGGCAGAAGTGCCCAGCAAACCCCACAGGTGGGACAACCGTTCTACAAGCCCCTCTGCGTATATTATCTTGAGATTGTTTTATTCAAGTATTACACTGCCAGTCTGCATTAATGCCAGAATGTTAATGTCTAGGGAAGCCAATCTGACTAAATAGCACGCTGCTCTAATGAGCAATTTTTCTGTATTCACCAGCATTAAGGCTGTGTTGTCGAAATGTAGTTCTCCCTAATTAGCACCCACTCATCACACTGCTGTGAGCTGGTGTCTGAAGGCAAAAATAAGAAGGGAAGCCCGTGAAGTTGGAAGTGCTCGTTCAGTGATAGCTGTATTAGGGATAAAGATGCTCTATAGTCCTTTTTGGCTTAAAGGAGAAGGTTGAGAAAGAAATGATGATATCTTCCAAAGGATAAGGAACACCTCCGCAAAGTCAACACTGGGCTGAAAAAATACAGCTATGCTTTGAAATATCTATCTATAAATACCTATAACGTCAGGGCACATACTCTATTTTCAGCTCACAGTTGGGTTTCCTCTCTGAGCCAAGGAATCCCAGTGATTTTCCCTCTCCTTGTGACAAGGGTTTTGGTGGGAGACACAGGTAAATAAACGAGCCTCCATATTGCACAGCTAACCTGCAGCTCTTGAAGCAGTCACAGATTTGACAAAGCTTGTTAGGAAATAGCAGCGTTAAAAAGCTTTGACTGACCTGGCTGGAGCAGGTTCTAACATGGCTCAGAGGCTGGTGTTAACAACCTGGGTGGTTTTGATCTTGGGCACCGAATGAAGCAGATCTCTCATACTCCTCAGCTCTGAGCAACTTTGGAGCCACACTGAGGGTTACAGAAGTGCATTGTCTGAGACACACAGTGAGGGAAAAGCAGTTGGAGAAAGAGAAGTACCTGAATCCCTTTGGCTGAGTGGAAGAGGCTCCGCATGACCTATTGGCAGTAGCACCAATGTTCTCCTTACTAACCGCTTGTTAGCTTCCCATGTCCTCCCTACCTACGGTCACTGAATAAAGACATAGAAAATGAAAGCCAAAAATGATGTAATGGTGTTCTCCTATTCTTAAAAGAAAAGTTTTTGAGCCTTTTAGAACAGCAGCTACAGCAAAGTAGAGCACATTTGTAAACTAGAAAGCAAATATCCAACAGTTTAGACATCGTTTCCCTCAAATCTCTGACTAAATAACTGCTAAAAACTCAAACTGAGGGAAATTATTATGTAGCCAAATGTGGTAATCCTCAATACCGCTTAAGAAAGGGGAAAAAAAAATAATCTAAGATGCTTTTTTAGTTTCCAAATTTTACCTTTGAAACTTCTGTGCCCTGTAATATTTAGGGAGAAATGGTGAGTTTTGTAGTCATAGAATCATAGAATCATTCTGGTTGGAGGAGACCTTTAAGACCATCAAGTCCGGCTGTTAACCCAGCACTGCCAGGTCACCACTAAACCATGTCCCTCAGTGCCACATCTACACATCCTCTAAATCCCTCCAGGGATGGTGACTTCACCACATCCCTGGGCAGCCTGTTCCAGGGCTTGGCAACCCTTTCTGTGAATAAATTTTTCCTAATATCCAATCTAAACTTCCGCTGGCACAACTTGAGTTTCCTCTTGTCCTATTTCTTGCTGCATAGGAGAACAGACTGACCCCCACCATCTGTCATTTCAGGCATTTAAGAAGCTGTTCCCCCTACTAAGTGCAGAAAGCAGCATGGCTCCGCATGGCTTGGACCAGCCCTGAGCCCTGTCCTTGCTACTTGACACCCTCAGGTCCTTCCTGTGGGCCCTGGAGTCTGCCCTCCAAGTGCAACATGAAGGGGAATGATGCTCTAGTGCAGGGAAATGAGGCAAACGTCTGCATGGGCCAGCTGAATAAAAACTTACGATGGTGGATGAAGCCTTGACTTTGGCATTTCAAATGCACAGGCAAAAGCTTTCGTATTTTAAGATATGAAGGTGTTAGTCTATACTGAGTATGTTGCTTTGGTAGAATGTGCAATAAGGGGGGTTATGTAGGAGAGGGCCATTCACAGCAGGTTAACTCACTCTGCATTGGCTCAGCAAGGGATGACAGGACTTAGTGAAGGGGATCAATGTATCTGTTACAGTATTTGGCTGTCAGCAGTTCCATCCACAAGTGATGCATTGAAAACATCAGCTCTCCACTTTGGGTAGTTTTGGCACTTGTCCTGTTATAAATCTTTACCCAAAGCCACGCTAACTCAACAGCATCCCCATCCGCAAACTAACAACCCAATGACAGATCAGATGTGAGTCTTCTGCCCGCTCCAGGCACCCATTTTGGTAAGTTCTGAGCTTACGGAAACCATGTGTACCAGCTGACAGCTGAGACAGCAGAACATCCTAAATCCAATCCCCATTCTTCAACATGCATGAGACCAGCTGAGTCGCTGCCTGTGTAGGATAGAAAACGCTGACCTTTGGTAGTGACAATAAATATTTTCCAAATAAAAATTCACTGCATTACAGGTCAATCTAACTTCTTTTGATGAAGGCCTGGTACTGCACATCATAGTCCTCTCAGTCTCCTCCTACAAGAACTTCTCTCCTGCAGGTCAAGGTTACAAAGTAGACAAAAGAGTGAAAGATTATGAAAAATCAAATCACTTTCTTGTGATCCCTCTTCACCTACCTCTAAAAAAAGACAGCAAAACACCAAGCTCCAACAGAAGATATCCCTCTGGCAAGAGGTTATGAAGAGAAGGAGAGAAGAGACAGAGTGTCCAAGTCAGGCAGGAGACATGCTAGTGACATGGCCAATCCTGTGTCCAGCACTGAGACAGGTGTGGGGGCCCAGGCCAAGAGAAGCAGCACAGGAGGGTTGAAACGTGCCCCTCTGATCCTGCTGGGATCAAAGAGCGCGTGGGGCATAGTAGGGCTATCATGGGGCATTTCCATTTGCATGGTAGGTTATTAAAAAGGCTTCTGCCATGCAATGACTGGATCATGTATAACCCTCATGGCTCCACAGAGCTTTCACTGAAGGTTTGCATGTGGTTGCATGTAGCAAACAATGTAGTAAGAGTCACACTTTTCTCTCTCCCTTTCTGCATTTCCCTCATGTGAAACCAATGTCCTTCAGTGCCTCCACTGTGCAACCATCTCTTGGCCTGATCTTCCCCTTACTGAAGGCTCTCATTTAGCTGGCATTATGCTGGTACATTCATAAACATGTATTTATAACTCTATTCAAGTATATATCAGACTATGCACAATGCCACCACTCAGCTGGGTTTTTTTACTATTTTGCCAGACTTTCCACAGTTTTGTGATAACTCCAGACCTCCATGCAGACACACACCCATGGGGCTAAGGAAGATACAGTTCCCACACACCTCTGCCAGAAGGGTTAGGAAAAGCCTACGGATTGCTAAAAACTCCTTTCCTTTCCTACAGCAAAACTGGGGCCAGAGAGGCTGCTTGTGAGTCTGCTCCCCAAAGCCATCTGAACCTGATTAGGGTCCTGATTTGAGAAACCATGTGAAAAAAACCAGTCACTCTCTGCCTTAGCTGAGTGTGAGGAGCTGGCCCTTTATCCTGGCCAACAGAAACTTTGTGTCCTGAAGATGCAAATCCTCATTCTGAATGCCCACGATGCTAGAGACAGGACCCTGGTAAACAGGGTCTCAGCGCTTGTGCCTGAGAGCGTGTCTGTTCTCCCTACCAACAGTAGCTGGTTTGTTAGAAGCTGTTATCTCTCCTTACCAGTTCTGCCTCGTGTATCCTCAGGCCCTCACGGCTGCAACGCTGTTCTGACACAGGCAAACAGCTCTCTTTGAGGGGTTAATAATGACATAAACATTGGGCTGAAGGGAAGGAAGAGTAGATGCATTAGCTAATCCATGCACACTTTTCCAGACCTCACTGAACTTATGGTAGAACTTCACAGGATGATTTTCTGATCGTTGCACTTGCCAGGAACTCCACCGGTCTTCAGGGTCATTGGGATTCACTCCTCCCCTCTTTCCCAACAAGAGGAGTTCGACTCTTTCCTTCATCCAGATTGTTCCTTCCTTTGCTAATATAAAAATAAACTGAAAATATTATCTCTTTTTTTTTCAATTTCAGCTACTGAACAAATAAAATCCTTTTCTTATTCAGCTCCCAACAGCCAGCAAACACCTGCACGTCCCATGAGCAATCAAAGAGGCAGAGTTAGCTGTACGGGAGAAGTGCTCACAGCACAGACCTGTCTGGGGGGGCCTAATGGAATCAGGAGAATGAAAAGAGAACTTGTTTTGGGAAGACAAATATCTTTCATTCCTCATCACTGTCCTCCCCCCAAAATGCAATGTCTGTGATGAGGACCAAGGGTTATTTGCAAAAGCAAAGAGCATCCAGCGTACGCAGCAATGGGAAAAAAAATCTGAAAATAAATGCACCGCCCTGACAGAAAGACATCTGGATCGTCTTAGGAGAGAGGCGTCAGCAGTGTTTACTGCAAAGCAGTAGTGGCGCTTGCAAATGCAAATGTGTGTGTGAGAATCTGAAAAAGCAACAGACTGCAGGAGCAACACGAGTGCGTGGGATGCCACGCAGCATCAGCTATCTCTGCTTGGGGGTTTCTTAAGGATAGGGAAAGAAAAGGCAAGTTGGTGATGCCAG